>CABHPH010135938.1:13398-41115 GCA_902168325.1 Peromyscus nudipes | reverse complement strand
CCCCCAAAGTCGTCTTCCGATTTTCACATGTGCACACGCTCATGTATACACACACACACACACACACACACACACACACACACACACACACACACTAAATACATACTTAACAGGCTTCGGAGGATGCAGTGGTTAATATCATCAACTTGGTAGGATCTGAAGCCACCTAGGAGATGCCCCTGGGTGTGCCTGTGGGGGATTATCTAGATTAGGTTAATTGAAGTGGGAGACTCACTTTAACTGGGTGAAACTGTTCTCTGGAACGGAGTCCTAGACTGGATATAAGGGAGAAAACGAGATGATCTCTGCATTTGTCTCTCTGCTCCCTGACTGAGGTACAGTTGTCTCCTCCGATTGCCACTGTGCCTTCTCTACCACAGGGGACTGTTGCTCTCAGCGGCCTAAAACTTGAGATGTGTCCAAGGTAGGCAGCATCTATTGCCATCAGGTCGTTTTCTAGTTAGCCTTGGGCCAAGTTAGCTTTTGGGCCCTTGTCAATGATACGCTGGCTGGTACAACAGAGGCGTGAACATCGTGGGAGTGACCAACCACTATACGACTGGATGTGAGGCCCACTCCATGAGATGGAGCCCGTGCTTGACACTGCTCGGGTGGCCAAGGACCTAAGACCAGATAGGCTGTGGGACTGGGGGAAAACAAACTATTGTGTGCTAAAGGAAAAAACGGCAATAAAAGGCTTTCTAGTGACACTCTGCTGTACCCAGAGCTCAGTGTCTCACTCAGGTACAGCAGAGAGGCTTCCTCCTGCAGCACACGGGAACCAATACAGAGACCCACAACTGGACAAAGCGGAGACAGTGAGAGACTTCGGAGCACTCAGTCTTAAATGAGATGTCTTCATCAAAGCCCTCCGTCAGGGCTCAGGGAACCCCATGGAAGAGGTGGTGGACGGAGCGTAAGGGTAAGGGGGGATGGGGGCCACCAAGAAAACGGTGTCTCCCGAATACAACAGGACCGATGCACGCGTGAATTAACAGACAGTGGCAGTATGCGCAGGACCCCCACATGTTTAAGCCACATGGGGTCTCAGTACTGAGACGGGAGAGTGGACGTGATCCCCCATCCCTAACCAATGAGCTATCTACCATTGACAAATGCTTACAAAGGAAAAAAAATACTTTTCTCCAATGGAGTCTCCCTGGACATATAAACCACACTTAAGGGCAGACCCCATATGCAGCAGCAGATGGCCAGCACGAAATGGACTTGATATTTTTGTAGATATTTTTGTCTCGTATTGCTTTGTTTGGACTTAATTTTTTTCCCCTGGCCTTTTGCTTGTTAAAAAAAAAATAGAGCCCTTGTCACTGGTCCATCTTTAACCTTGCAATTTGTTATAAGCAGCTTTATGGATCTTTATGACTCACTTGGGGGCTAGCGCTCATTTAAATTGAATCTGGCCATGGAAGGCTGGTACTGAAAACGTGTAACACGCAGTTAGGAGATTTACCATTATAGTGTTTGAGATCTGTTTCTCTTGATAAAAATGTGAACTCTTGCCATTTGTCTCAAAGAAAACTGGTATTTTGATATTCCTGTGTCTCAAGTGGTACCTGGGAAGTAGACGGCTGTAAAGGGGTCTTCTATTCCCTTTCTTCTTCCTTCTCCTTCTCCTTCTTCTCGAGATAGAGTTTCTTTTTGTAGTTTTGGTGCCTATTCTGGAGCTTGCTCTGTAGACCAGGCTGGCCTGGAACTCACAGAGATCCGCCTGGCTCTGCCTCCCGAGTGCTGGGATTAAAGGCGTGCGCCACCACCGCCTGGCTTCCCTTTCTTCTTGCCAAGCGTTCATGATCAAACTTACATTCCACATTATCAGAAATCTGAGCCCCTTATGGCCTCTCACTCCATCTCTGACCCCGATAACACCCAGGCTGAGGATCAGGGGAACACTCGCTCCAGCTGTTTCCTGTCATTCTTGCTTCTGGGGTTGAGTTAGCGGCTTTGCTGTGTCTGGAGGAGCAGACATTCTGGTCAGGTCTGGGGAATTCTCGAGGCAGAGCAGAGGCCAGTACGTGAACTAACAGGCACGGTGTAGACAGCACTCCCGGGGGCTGGCCAGTGCTGCAGCACGGAGCTCGGTGCTTCTGTCAGGATGGCGGAAGAGGCCTGGCTGCAGCCCCGTGTCCGGAGCTGCGGTGGAACCACCTTTCCTCATGCATCTGGCCACTCCTTCCAGGAAATTTCCTGCGCCCCTCCTTACCCCCACCCTCCCCAAAGTCTTTCTCATTGCTCACCAGTTCAAACACAGACCTTCATTCTTTCTCCCAGTACCGTAAGCACTCGCTTCCCAACCCCTCCAAGGCTATTACGGTCTTTCGGCTACGGTGCCCAGGAAAAGCCTTTGGGTATGGGTCACAGTTCCGGTGGGCAGGAAACAGTGCGGTCTGGAGAGAGCTTAGCTGTTGTGTTCACTGACACTCCGGCTGCACTTGGCCACACGTGGACTTGTTCCCCTTGCTGCCGTTTTCTGAAGTTAAGCCGGAGAGAACACAGGTGTCAAAGCCCAGAATCCCTTCTCCTCTTTTGGTGCTCTGGGGTTTTCTTCACATGAATTTATACGAGTGATTAATTCCACGTACTACACAGTGTTTCTCCATGGGAGGTATTCTAAGTTCTAATCTCTGGTGGTATTTTTTTTGTGGGGGGGGGGCAGGGGAATGAGTAGTTATTTTGGCCTCAAGGAGAAACTGATTTTTGGCATAAAAAGGAGGTGTTGCGTGGTGAGATGGCTTGGCGAGTGATGGTACTTGCCGCTGAGTCTGATGACTTGAGTTTGGTCCTTGTGACCCCCATGGTAGATGGTGAGAACAGACTCCTACAAGTGGTCTTCTGGCAACAGTATGTCTCCCTCACCCCACAAAATAATGAAAATATCTGTAGAGGAGATGTAGTCATGTGTTCCAAAATAGTAAAATGAAAATCCCATGGTTCCTTTTTAGAATTAATATCAGTGGATATGCAAATGTGTTCACATACATCTATATTTAACAACTTGTCCGTGGAGAAAGAGAGAGAAATGGGAAGAAAGTCATTAAATGGCACGGATGATCTCTTTGGCACATGTTTTGGTCTCCAAATTCCATTTCCCTTGGAAAGGAATTGTATCTGGAAGCAATGGCAGGCTCCCGGTCGAGGTCAGGGAATAGACAGGCTGAGCGTGGGACATGATGTTGTTCTGTGTGTATTAGTTTCTTTTCCGGTTGCTATGACAAAATGCCTGAGGAAAGTAATGGAAGGAGGGAGCTCCTTTTAGCTCACAGTTTGACGGGACAGTCCATCAAGGCGGGGAAGGCATGGGGGCAGGAGTGTGGGGCGGCTGTGTCCACGGTCAGGGAGCAGAGGGAGATGAATGCTGGAGCTCAGCTTGCTTCCTTCTTTTAATTTGGTCCAGGACCCCAGCCCGTGGGAGGGCGCCACCCACAATTAGGGTGAGTCTTCCCACCTCGATTAACCCAATCTAGAAACTCCCTGAAACATGCCCAGAGGCATGTCTCCTAGGGGAGTCTAGAGCCTGTTGCGTTGACAATCAGTGCCAATCATTACTTTAGGTGTCAAGGATGTGAGCAAAGAGTATGACACATTTGAAAGGAACTCATAAATTAACTTGAAAAGACTCCATTGGCCAAAGGTAGGATGAGTTGAGTATCAATAAGAACAGTTATTACTTTAGTTTAAAAACAGAATTATATTTAAATCCACTAGCATGGAAAATTACTTGAAGAAAATTCCTGAATAACCCTTTTTAGAGTGCTAGGGAACAAACACATGGTTTGAAATTAGGTAAGTAGAGGAAATGAGTCAAACACTTACCTTACTGTCTTTCATGTTCTGCATATTCAGGGGAAGTCTCTTTGCACAGGCATTCTAGTTAATGCATGAAAACAGAACAATAGAATTGGAATATTTGCTTTTGTGACTTCTAACGGATCAATTAATGCTAGCGACCATCACCCCTGGCTGCTAGTATTACACACAGAGCCAACCAAGCACATCACCATCTGTAAGGTGGCTTTATTTTTGAGACAACACCCTGCTAAATAGCCTCCACACCCCCCCCATCTGGTACTTGCTGTATAGCCTAGGCTAGCCTGAAAACTCTTGGCAACCCTCTAGCCCCAGTCTCCAAAGTGCTGGAATTACAGGTGTAAGCCCTCATCCTTGGCTCAAAGTGTTCTTGACTTAAAAAGATATCAAATACAGATCAGTTCAAACCTAGATCTATCTGGTAGAATAAGTGGCTAAAGGAACATGCTAAATGATAGTCTGACAACACAGTCAACAGAATCCAGACAGGAGACTCTACAGGACAAGCTGGTTTCTTCAGCAAATGCCTTACAGGGCCAAAAAGGTGGAGGAGGGCTTATACATAGAATGGAACCTAACAGATTCTTACTAGGATCTTGATTCAAGCTTAGAAACTTTTTATTAGACAGCTGGATATTGAACAACAGTAAGGGCTTGTTGGTAATTTTTTAAGTGTCATAACATTGTTTTCTTAAAAACAATCCTTTTAGGGACTGGAGCGATGACTCAGTAGTTAAGAGCACGTACTACTCTTGCAGAGCACCCCTGTTAGGTTGATCACAACTGTCTGTGACTCTGTCTACAGAGAATCTGACATTCTTTTCTGGTCTCTGCCAGCACCTGTATGTGCATATGCGCGCGCGCATACACACACAACCCCCTAAAAATGAAAAATCTTTGAGGATGAATCCTTTTTAAATTTATGGGTGGAGGAGTATGTAAGAGAACCACTTCCACACACTTGGAGGGGAATAGAGGGAACGAAGCAAGACTGACTGCCCAGGAGTTGATAATCGTAGAAACAGACTGACAGGTACTTGAAAGTTAATTATATCACTCATCCTAGTTTTAAATATACATCTGAAAATGCCCACAATAAAAAGGAGATAGAAAAGGCTTGCATTAACTGAACATCTGTTCCTTTGTTCTAAGCACTAGGAATTTAACTTATCCTTGGGAGGGGTCTAGAATATGCAATGTGGCACGTAAGGATTATTTTGAGTTGAAGGCTGTGGGGAGCCAGATGGTCCCAAGACTTTCTTAGAGGCCCCGATGAAAGCACAAAGGGAAGTTTAGTTCTGTGTCCTTGTCCAGAAAGCAGACTTGTCAAGGTCTGACACCGGAATCAGTGCCTTAGAGGAGTCAAGTTTCTGGGGACTTGACTCTTCCCCGTAGGCTGTGGTTATCAGTCAGTCCTTAGGCAGCTGTGTCTGAGGTAGCCCGCCTTCTCTCTACATTGTCTGAATTAGCTCTCTGCTTACCTTGGCCATTCCCCACTGCAGATATTACAGATGATGCTGTACTTCTAATAAACTTGCTTGGCATAAGTCATCAGCGTATGCAGGACCTCCTGGTCTCAGAAACTGCTTTTGTCTTCTCTGTTTCTCATCCCTGGTCCTCCGGCGCAACACCTTGCTGTTGGGAACCCTTACTGGTTTGGGTCGGAAGGCATTTGTCAACAAGCACAGGAAGGAGCTTTACCTGAGCTCTTCTTATCTACCTAAGCAGAGCCTTGCAGAGAAGCTAATTGATACGAATCCCATTTACGGGAGCTTCTTATCCAGCAGTATATTAGCTGCTCTTCTCATTGCGGTGACAAAGTCCTTGACAAAAAGCAATTGAAGAAGGAAGGTTTATCTCGACTCCGTGGTCAAGAGGCGATACCTTCTGTGATGGCAGGGAACACCTGGTGAGGGGCAGACGGTCCTGGCCCTTCACAGTCAGGAGCAGAGAATGGACCGGAAGTGGAGCCGGGTTATCAAATTCGAAGGCCCGCCTCCAGGGACCCATCACTTCCTCTAGCAAGGCTCCACCTCCTGAAGGTTTTACAGCTTTCCAGAAACAACATTACCCGCCAGGGCTCGCGTGTTCAAACACATGATTCTGTGGAGGCCATTGGAGGGGTGGCTTTGGTACTGGGAGACGGATGTTAGGAAGGGATGAGACATAAAATTTCCCTGCCGTTTGTTCCCCATATATTTTTATCAGTTATTTTTCACTATTTGTTTCTTGAAATCCTATTTCATTCCTTCTTGTTAGACGGCACATAAACCTCAAATCTTAGGCGATTCTTTTAGCTATCCCCCGCCTTTTTTTCTGTGAATATCTCATAACATGAAAATAAAAACCATCAGGAAAAGAAGATAATACTCGGAATTTATTTATATACATCTGAGCTAAAAATCTCGTGTCTTGTTTACAGCAAGAGGATAACATTCAAGTATGTGATTATGTTTGTTTAGTGTTTTAGTTTCCAAAGTGCTTTTCCACATTGATCTTTTCCTTTGATCTTTCTGAGTCAAAGACAGATGGAAGAAACAGTGTTTTTATTTCCATTTGTTCAGAAGAAACAGAGGTAAAAAAAACCTTCAACCCCAAACAAAAACAGAAATAGAAGTTCGAGAGGGTTGTATGTCTTGTCTAGAACCATGTGGATGAGGTAGGACCTGAGGCTGGAGTTTAGCTGTCTTGAGACAGTGTCTTTCCACTCTAGCCTCCGACCAACCTGTGAGTTGGGCAAGGTAAGGAATGGATGCAGAGGCGGTCTGTCTCTTGCTGATGTTTTAACCATCGTGGCAGGTCCATGCTCAAGGAACCTTGTTTCCAAGACAACAGGATTCAAATGCACACCTCAATCTCCAAAGAGGAGGCAGAGTCCATGTCATTTCCATCCTTTTGAAGAATTGCACATTTTTATGGGCAAAGTGCTAGAAATCATGAAGCCAGATGGTTCCTAAGAACCCCTAATGGAGCAAGCAGGACAAAGGAATGAGACTCGTGCATGCATATAGACGTGGAGTGGCATTTCTGGTGTCTGTCAACAGAAATTATAATTATCCAGGAAAATTGGGGCTCGATGCTTGAACAGAACAAGAGTGAAGAAAGAAAAAGAGTTGAAATGGGAGTTGGGGGAAGGGATGGGCAAGCAGCAGGCACAGTCGTTGTCTCAGAGCCCTTTCTCTGATACCCAGAGGAAGAAGGATGGGGCGGTACAGTCCGGATGGACCCTCACCTTGGGTCAAGTGGTCTGGAGTATTGCTTTTGTTCCTATTTGCTTTTCTTGAGGTATTCACTGTGGCTCCAATTTCCAACCTCTATGGAGATTAAGAGATTTTGAACAGAGCAGAGATAGAATGCATTCTTTAGACTGGCTGCATGCCAAATTTCATTATAGTTTTATTATAATTTTATTATGGGATATCTATCTTATTATGGGATGGACAATTGGAGGCGCTTTTGGATTTCTTGCAGTCTGATACTTAATTCATTCAACATTTATTGACTGAGTATTCCATAGAATGCCCTCCTAAGAACTGGGGATTCAGATCTGAGTAAGGCACAACATTTAATGTACTCCATTGTCTGAACTTCATAGGTAAATAATGGAAACATCACAATCCTGTTGTGAGCTATGAAGTGACTGTCCAACATATGGCTATGGCTTTTAGGCTCCATTCATTTAGTGAAGCAGTCAGCAAATACTGCATTGCTGTTTCTAAAGTGAACAAAAACAGCATGTGTGGTAGAGAGCGTTTGGAATATAAAATAGAACTCAAAGTGAAGAAGAAAGAAAAACACCCAACAGAAAAATGGGTCAATAGCACAAATGAGGAATTCACAAAAGAGGAAAGCAAAGGTCTAGAGAACATTTGTAAGGTTCATGCCCTCACCCACCTGTTGAAGAATTGAGAACACAACACCTCAAGATACTACTTTCTTTCTACAGTGTGTGGCAAAAGTGAAAAGTTTACTGGGTGTTGCTTTGTGGAAAGAGGGCTTCTCGTCTGTGCTTCTGATGGAAATGGGAAAAGAATCCCTGACTTTGGGAGTATGATTTAAAACTAGATAGAAAGATGATCTCTTCCTACCCAGCACTTCCGCTTTGGGCATCTGTGGTGGAGAAACTGGTCACTGCACTGGCCAGTGCAAAGGGGTTGGCTGTCCTTTTTTTGTTGTTTATATATATATATTTATGTATTTATTTGTTTATTTTAAAGGTCTATTTATTTATTATGTATACAATGTTCGGGCTGCAGGCCAGAAGAGGGCACCAGATCTCATTATAGATGGTTGTCAGCCACCATGTGGTTGCTGGAAATTGAACTCAGGACCTCTGGAACAGCAGCCACCGCCCTTAATCTCTGAGCCATCTCTCCAGCCCCTTATTTTTATTTTTTAATGATTTCTTTTTATTTTATGTGCATTGGTGTTTTACCTGCATGTGCGTCTGTGTGTGGGTGTCAGATCCCCTGGTACTGTAGTTGCAGACAGTTGTGAGCTGCCATGTGGGTGCTGGGAATTGAGTCCAGGTCCTCTGGAAGATGGCCAGTGCTTTTGTTGACTGAACCATCTCTCCAGTCTGACTGTCCTTTTTATGAAGAACAATTGAAAACAGTCAAAATAATTGCTATCAGACAGTAGATAGGAAGTGGTATATTTACATGGTAAAACATTATGTAGACATTCAGTGGAAAAAAATGACGTTAGCCGTACCAACGTGGATTAATCTAAAAATATAAAATGAAAAGGTGGCTCAGGACCATCTGTAGCTCCAGTTCTAGAAGATTCGACTGCCCTCTTCTGGTCTCTGTGGGCACTGCACACATATGGTGCACAGATTAATATATATATATATATATATATATATATATATATATATATATATATATATATATATATATATATTGGAAAACACCCGTACATACAAAATAAAAAGGATACAATCTCAAAAAAGAAAAAGTTAGAGGGAAACAATGGATTGTATATAATTTATGGCTTTGAGTAATTTATTGACTAATCGTGAATTTGTGTGTGGGAAAACCTAGGAGTCCAATTCCCCAGTGCAACGATCTGTCTCTTGGGCAGATAAATTTGACCGCCTGTGAAGGGTTTCATACTACCTGACTTGCTTCCTGCAGAGAGGCAACTTTTCCAATTGGCATAAAGGTTAAGGGATTTTCTTTCTTTTGGGGGGAATTGGGGATTACATGGACTTTACATCAAAGTTGATTTGTTTTTTTTTTTGTTTTTTTGACTTTCTGTTTTTTTTTTAAAAACTCAAAGTGAGTAGATGTTAAGAATACTTATAATTTCTACCTAAAATGAACAAAATAACAATAACATGGTGAACATCCTCATAAACTCACTTCCTAGCTGAAGGGATAAAAGGCTTGTACATTTTCAAAAGAGAACCTGAAGGGGTGAGGAGCTCCTTCCCAGTCTACATCCACAACATCCCCACAATTTCTCAGCAGCCAAATAAGTTGAACAAATGGCTCTTTTGGGAGATTGGAATCTTCCTCTCTTGGTGCTAAGTGACTGAACAGTGATTTATCTGTGCTGGTTATAGGGGCGAGAAGTCACATAAAGGTCTCGGAGTGGTGGCTAGATGTAAATAGAGTGTCGGAGTGTATTTAGTAAATGATAATGCAAACTGAGGGAAATGTACAGAGAGAAAGATTGGAAAGGCACATTTGCTGTCTAGCAAGTAATTGAACATTTATAGTCTGGGCACAGCTAGTTCAGCCAAACAAAAAAATCAGTGCTTTTATGAAACTCAGTGGGGAATTAAAGGAATTTTACCCATCTTAGTAACTCACTTAAAAAAAAACCCTTTAAAATTATTATTTTTTGGTCATGGGTGTTTTTCCAGTATGTATGTCTGTGTACCATGTGTGTGTCTGGTATTGGTGTCCACAGAGGCCAGAAGAGGGCATTAGATGCCCTGGAACTGGACTTACATACCATTCTGAGTGCCATGTGGGTGCTGGGAATCAAACCCAGGTCCTCTGGAAGAGCAGCCAGTATTCTTAACTGCTGAATCATCTCTGTCATCTCTCAGCCCTCAGCCCACTTTTTTTTTTTTTTTTTTTTTTGGTTTTTCGAGACAGGGTTTCTCTGTGTAGCTTTGCGCCTTTCCTGGAACTCACTTGGTAGCCCAGGCTGGCCTCGAACTTACAGAGATCCACCTGGCTCTGCCTCTCGAGTGCTGGGATTAAAGGCGTGCGCCACCACCGCCCGGCCCTCAGCCCACTTTTGAAGTTCCTCAAGTCCTTATCTGAGAAGGGATTTAAGCAGGAACTAGTTAAGAGTGAATCCAGAGTGGAATAGGGAGTGGGAAGGGAGAGGAATAGAATCAAAGAAACAGAGGCTGGGGAAAGGGATGAGTTTTATTGCCACAGCCTTGCCTTCCCCTAGTGGTTAAAGCATTGGAGGTGGGATTTGGTGAGGACCTGCAGCTTTTTATTCCCTGGACAAATTGCCTCCCATAGCAAGGTACCTTTGCAGGGGATAGAAACTTGTTTATTTACCATTTAGAGTAAGAGACTGGAAGTAAAAAGGGGTGGCAGTGAGTTCTCAGGAGTTCCTGGTGGCTATTTTGAGGCTCCTAGAAGTCACTGTTCCCCAAAGTCCCAATTCTGTCTTCACAGACAATGCTGGAAGACCTTAGCTCTTTCCCCTACCATATCAGATAGGGTTGGCAGACAGAACACAGGATGCAGTATTTGGGACTTACTTACAACAAAAATATCATTTGTTGTTTATTTGTGGCTTAAATATAACCGGATATATTTTTATTTCCTAAATCTGGTAACCCAATGTTACTGAAACTTGCTGCCTTTGTTCCTTTCCTAATTCTTTTAGCCAAAAAATCTGCACCTGCAAGTATCCTGGCTGCCTCAGGAGGTCCTGCATCAGCTGATAATCTACCTGCTCCGTGACCCAGAATGAATTCCACACTGGGAAGGAAGGTACTCGTCCCCTTTCCCTGCTCCATGACTTCTTTCCCTCTGTCCAGGACCATCCCAGCATTTTAGAACATTTCTGCTACCTGCTCGCCAAGAAGACCTTTCTCTCAACAACTTCACCCAGGAGAGATGCTGGAGTGAAACCCGTGGATCTCAGTGTACAGACACACTGAGGCCCAAGCAAGAATTATGATGTCATTTCTGGGCCCGGCAGTGTCTGGAGGGTGTGTGTGGCATTGCCAGAAGTTGTTTTCGAAGGAACATGACCCTCACTACCTGCCACACAAGCCTGGACTTCAACAGGTGGTGAAGGCATCTCTACTGTTTCCTGGGGCTCTTTTCTTACTTCACTGTAATCAGTCTTGGAGTAAAGCGAGATGGAAAGTCTCTCCCACGTTGTGTGTCCCACATGTAGACTAGGTCTACATGACATTCTCTGGAGCTGCAGTATACTGTCATCAATTAGCCAGGCTTTGACCACTTTCTAAGGAGCCCCAGTTGAGGATACTTGTAGCCAGAGGTGACTATCTTACATGTCTTCTTGTTGTGAACATATTTGTCCTTATAGAACATATGTATCCTTTTGGGGTACACCCATGAAGTGTGATACACTTGAAGGGATGCCCTGCCCCACCCTAAGGCACTGGGGGTGTCATTGAAGAAGGTGATTCAGGAGAAAAGAATAAAGGTTTACTCTCAGGGACCTGTGCTGTTTTGGAATCAGCAGTTCTGTTTGCTTGGTTGTTGTTGTTATTGTTAACATGCAGATATGTGTGTATGCAACCGCTCCAAAGATAACAACATGCCCCTTGTTACAATCTGCCTTGGTTAATTTTATTCTACATCATATAAAGGTAAGAACTTTGTAGTAGCAAGCTTTCGGTGACCTCCCTCTCATCCATGTGTTACTGGATTATATGTTCCAAATATGTTACAATCACCAGCAGATATTGTTACTTTTGTATTAACATAGCTTTTGTGGGATATAAACTCACATGCCTTACATTTCATCCATTTAAAGAGTATAATTAAATAGTTTTTATTTTAGCATCTTCCATGAATCATTTGTAACAATTGTGTGTGTGATAACATTTGCTATTTTAATTATTTTGTATACATTTAGTAGCATTAATTATGGTTATAATGTTGCACAACTGTCATTGCTGTCTAGTTCTACTTAATCATTCCAAACAGAAATTCTGTAACTACTGAGTAACAGCTCTCCCTTCTTGGGTCCCCCAGGTTCTGATACCTTCTGATACATTTTCTATCTTGGTGAATTTGCCTATTTTAGGTACTGTATATAAGTGGAAAAATATAATATTTGTCATTTTCTGTCTGGCTTACTTCATTAGAATGATGTTTTCAGGTTTCACTCATGCATTAGCGTATATGAGAACTTCATTCCTTAATGAAGCGGAATAATATTCCATTGGTGTTTGTTTATTCATTCATCTACCGGTGGGCCAGTTAAGGGTCATTTTTTAAATTTAAGATTTACTTTATTTTTAAATAAGTGTATGTGTTGATGAGGTATGCGCCCATGCCCTTGGATCCAGAAGAGGGTGTTGGATCTCTTAGAGTGGGAGTTACCGGAATTTGTGAGTCAGTCAATTTGGCTGCCGGGACCTGAACTCAGGTCCTCTGGAAGAGCAGTTTGTGCTCTTAACCACTGAGCCACCTCTCCAGCTCCAGTTAAGTATCTTTTAAGGAAATGAAGAAACAAAGAAAAATGCTCTCTGTACTTACCCACACATTTATTATCGAATTTTTCATTTGTTTGTGTAGAATTAAATTTCTTTAAAATTTCCTGTATGCACTTTCTGTTGACTATGCAGAAAGAGGGGACCAAGAGTCTGCAGTCTGCACCATTTCATGATATACGCTGGGAGGAAAAATGACTGAGATGAGTTTAGGTTGTCTCAGGGTCTCAGAGGATGCATTCCTTGGTTTGAGGTCTCAGCTAAGAATGCTCGCCTCAGTCCTTTTGGAAATCCATGGAGGTGACTGTTGCTACTGTGTCTTAGTTCAGCTAATGCTCTTGGCTGCTCAGTGAAGTTGTCCCGCTGGGTTTGACTCTGACTTCTTACTCTGGCACGTACTACTCGTTAATTCATCTCGAGTGTCAGTGGTCCCTCGCTCAGGGCAAGTGTCAGGCGTCCCTGGCAGTCATTCTATCCTGAACCTACACTTGCATTTTTTTTTTTTCGAGACAGGGTTTCTCTGTGTAGCTTTGCACCTTTCCTGGAACTCACTTGGTAGCCCAGGCTGGCCTTGAACTCACAGAGATCCGCCTGCCTCTGCCTCCCGAGTGCTGGGATTAAAGGCGTGCGCTACCACCGCCCGGCTCTACACTTGTATTTCTATCTGTCATCATTTTCTTTCATCCTGAAGAATGTCTTTTTAACATTGCTAAAGTCTGCATTGGCATATTGGTGACTAGTTCTCTTAGATCGGAAATGTCTTATTTTTCCCTTCACTTTGGAGGAATAGTTTGCTGGACATACGATTTGAGGTTGAGAGTTGTTTCCTTAGACACTTTGTGAAGGTGCTGTTCCATTGTCTTCTGGCTTGCATTGTGCCTAGTGGTGTCATAGTAATTTTTAAAAAAGATTTATTTATTAAGTACACAGTGTTCTGCCTGCATGTATGCCTGCACGCCAGAAGAGGGCACCAGATTCTACTATAGATGGTTGTGAGTCACCATGTGGTTGCTGGGAACTGAACTCACGACCTCTGGAAGAACAGTCAGCGCTCTTAACCTCTGAACCACCTCTCCAGCCCTGCTGTCATAGTAATTTAAACAAGTTTTTTTTTTTTTTTTTTTTGGTTTTTTGAGACAGGGTTTCTCTGTGTAGCTTTGCGCCTTTTCCTGGAACTCACTTGGTAGCCCAGGCTAGCCTCGAACTCACAGAGATCCGCCTGCCTCTGCCTCCCGAGTGCTGGGATTAAAGGGGTGCGCCACCAACGCTTGGCAACAAGTTATTTTTATGCGTCTCAAAAACTAATGTGGACATTGATAGAGGAAGACACTTGCTATTGACCGCTGGTCTCTGCTCACAGGTAAGCACACATATACCTATCTACTCAAACACCCGAACACACAAAAGGAGGGTATTACATGCTCTTGAGGAACTCAGTTTGTATTATGTAATAAGATAGGGGCTGTGAGGCAAATTTGACTTTTACTCTGTTTTGGTAAGACCTGTCAGCTGAGAATGGTTTTATATTTTATTTATTTATGTATTTATTTTGATTGTGTGGTATATATGTGCTTGTATTCATGCAGGTAGATGTGTAGATGTGTCCTTCTGCGGCACGTGCATGTATATAGAAGCCAGAGGTCAGCGCTGGATGCCGGATGTCTTCTTCAATCTCTTTCCACTTTATTTTTGGAGACAAGGTTTGTCCTTGAACCTGGAACTTACTGATTTGGCTAGACCAGCTGACCAGAGAGCTCCAAGGATCTGGCTGCCTTTGCCTTCCCAGCACTGGATTACAGATGATGCCTAGCCATCATGCCTGGCAAAATTTTTGTATGGGTTGCAGGGGATTCGAACTCAGGTGCTCATGCTTGGGTGGCAGGCACTTTACTGATTGGACCATGCCACCAGCCTCCATGGTTTCATGTTTTTAAGATGTTGCTAGCCTCCCCAAACCAAAGCAAGATAATATAAGGAAAAGAATGTGGCAGAGATGTGATGTGTTCCTAAAATGTTTTGCTATCTGGCTTTTTACAAGAGAGTTCGTTGATCTTGACAATAAAGACTGGAGGTCTAGGGAGGCCTCTGCCATGGTAGAACTGAGGCTCAAAATGCTTATTTCTCTCTTGGCTTGTGTTTAAAGGAAGTGAGATGGAGATCACAGCCCACTTTAAGCTTCGGAGAGCTTTCTCTTTTACCAAGATGCAGAGAGCCAGTGTGTGCTGTGACAGAGACAGCTTTCCTCTGTGGAAGTGGGCCTGGGAGCATAGGTTGCCTTCCCTGGAACCTGAAGGCATGGGGTGTGTGCTTAATAGTGGTCAAGTTCTCCAGCTGAGGAGAGTAAGGCAGTGTGGAGCTATCTCTATGGTGATATTTCATTTGTACTGAAATGCGATTTTATTTGTATGTTAATAAAGTTGCCTGGAGATCAGAGCTAAGAGCAAGCCATTTAGCAGAAGTCCAGCAGTGGTGGCACATGCCCTTAATCTTAATCACATGGCAGGCAGAATCTCTGTGTGTTCAAGGACACAGCCAAGCGGTGACTCAAACCTTTAATTTCAGTACCAACCATAGAGACCTGGAGGTCTGTATAGACAGGCAGTGATAAGGAAGTCATGTGGTTGGGTTTACAGCCAATGAGAAGGCAGAACAGAAAGGCAATAAAAAGACAGGACACAGGAAGAAGGTCTCTCTCTCTCAGTGGAAGGACGGCAGCGAGTGGTAAGATAAGGTGGTCTTAGCTCTTGGCTACTGCTCGATCTCTGGGCTTTTAACTTTTTATTTGGCTCTGTGTTTCTTATTTAAGGAGACCGTTTAGAATTACATCTACACATCTCTGCTAAGGCAGAGGGCTGGGACCATTCCAGTCAAAGAAGCAGAGCTTTCTCTCCTTCCTCTGCCGTTTGCCCACCGGACAAGACCTGCATCAGAGGGAGGACAGCATGTACACGCCATTTTCCTGCTGGCTGATCCTTCGAATCCCGCCCCAGGCTTTGGGATGCCCCTTCCGCATGGAGGCATGTTTTATGTTAGGTATTGGTCATGAGCAGTGCCGTTCATTATCTGGGCGACTTTCAGACTGTCTGTCAGCCTTCCCATGGCAATAAATAAGTGCCTGTGGATCTCGGGAGATCGAAAGTCTTCTCCTTTTGTGTAATGGCCTGGTGAAAGGGGCCTGAAATATAGCTCTCTCCCGGCATTCCTTTATCATCCTGCTGTTCCATATTTAAGTTCTATTATCTGGAAGTCATTCTTCTCAGCAATAATTTGAAAGAAAGTTGCTTACAAAGGCATCAAGCAGAGGGAACAACTTGGATAGAATCAAAATGGGAGAGAGATTGAATTCTAGGTTAAATCACCAGTCTGTCCCTTGAAACTGAGGTGTGTAGATAAGAATGCAAACAGAAAACAGAGTAAACACACAGGGTGTACAGTGGGTAATGGATATTGAGGGATGATCTTGCCATGCATGCTAAACAGATATTTTTATGAGTTTAAATTTAATTAGCATCTGGAAATTAACAAGGCTAGAAAGAAGGGCAATGTGTTTTTAAGTGATGGCGATGGATAGGTACTGTTCGGAGCATATAGATAAATGAAGATTTAATTTGTAATGCATAATGAGCCAGGTGCCTATAAAACAATTTGTTTCTCAAGTTGTGATCACAGAACAAAACAATGAAACT
The DNA here is from genome assembly GCA_902168325.1 of Peromyscus nudipes. Lineage (NCBI taxonomy): Eukaryota > Metazoa > Chordata > Mammalia > Rodentia > Cricetidae > Peromyscus > Peromyscus nudipes. Next base: position 24,933 of record CABHPH010135938.1, on the reverse strand, counting down.
ATCCAAGGTCAGACAGTTAACTGTTAAGACTGCTCTTCTTTGGTGAAATGCTAAAATCAGCTTTGTAAAGTGGATATTGATTTACATTGCTCAAATTGGATAATGTGATTTTTGTAACACCCTTGTTTCTTAAAACGGTGAGGTATAACAATAATGGCTTGGGTCTAACATCTTTTGGACATTGACCTTGAGTGGATAGGTTGGTAGGCTCCTGGAAGAAAGGAAATGGGCTTCTTTTGTGCCCCCTACTCCTCCCTTCCTTCTTATTCTTTCTTGACAGGGCCTTAGCATGCATCCCAGGCTGACTTCCAGCCCACGAGCCTCCTTCCTCAGTCTTCTGAGTTCGGGTGTTGCAGGCGCGCACCGCCGTGCCTGAATGTATCTTCTCTTCTGGTATATTTTCTTATTTATAGCATCTGGGGTTTGATGAAGGGTCTGTGAAGTGAACTTGAGCCAGAGAGTAAAAGAAAAGGTCTAACTCGTTTTGAAAGCGTATTAATTGCTGTTATTACCGCACAGATCATTCTAAGCCACAAATTGAGCCTACCCTGTGAGTCTCAAATGTTGATGATTGTGGGTTGGTTTCAGGGTCTGCGGCAGGTGAACCGTGCCTAGATGGGTTAAAATTGGAGGCCATTCTATCAGCGGAGTTGTTCTGAGGTCAGCCCTTGTGTTGAATGCAGTGTGTGTGTGTGTGTGTGTGTGTGTGTGTGTGTGTGTGTGTGTGTGTGCTGAGTATATCCTTCACTTTCTAGACTAAAGAAGGTGAGAGGGTAATGCTGGTTTTTGCAATTAATTGGTAGTTAAGTAGTCGGGAGCTATATGGTGCACCCATGTAGATAACAGCTTGTCGGGAAGGAGGCACATTTAATGGCATGGGTCTATGGAGTGGAACGAGTTTTCAGCATCCATCTTGCAACTGACTCCCTTTCTCTTCACTCAACATGTGTGCTGAGGGCTGAGACAAGAGTTGGCCTTGGGCAGAAGTGAATGACGGGAATGTAGTGTTGTTCCTAATTTTGGGAATGAATTTTTGCCTGTCATTTCCTTCTCTTACATATTCCCAAAGGGTTGCCCTTTTGTGCGGGTTTCTGGGAGCCTTCTGACTGACCACATGCTCCACAGACACTGATAGCCCGTATACTCTGGGGCTGTAGAAGGATGCAAAGGGTGGGTGAAGGTCATGGAGGGCGGCCATTCCTAAACTTGGCTCTGTAACTACTTGCTCCCTCCCGGGGAGCTTGAAAAGCTTCAAATTCCAGGCTTCACTTCTGGAAGATGTGATTTTAGTATCCTGAAGTTCTAGGAACTAATGTTGTCTTTGAAACAGTCAGTGAGCACTAATGGGCTTGGGAACTTCTGAGTGGCACCTCCTCTAGCTCTAAGTAGGAACACTTTAAACCTTCTGAGTGTGGAGAGACTTACAGATGTTGACACCAGAACCATATTGCCACCTTTGACCTATGTTGTCTTTTTAGGTCATTCTAAGGGCACAAACTCTAAGCCCCTTTCTGGTTCCTGTACCAGAAAACCTTCCATTTGAGCCAGGTATGAGGAATGGAAGTCCCTAGGCTTTCTAAGTTCTGGGGTCAGGTCTGGTGACAAGCATGTCTCAGAGGGTTCCTGAGTGATCACACAAGGCTTTGTGTGGCTTCCTATGCTGTGTCCTGACATGCTCTGGGAGTCTAGGCAGCTTTCCTACCAGCATGAGGTGATAAGTCAAACAGCAAAGGATCCATACTGGAAAGGGGATGGCGTGAAGATGGTGGGCTAAAAGACACAGGCACCAGACAGAAAATACACTTAGTCACCCTCCTTTTATCATTGTGTCTAAACCAAGCTTCAGAGTGAAGAATTAGGGACTAGTGTCTAAGGCAGGGATGGATGCCTTTGAGCTCTTGGGTGTTTTGAAATGCAGTTTCTGGAGGCCGAGGGCACACAGCCAGGTCAGCGGGGAGGGTATGTCAGCTGCCTCCTGGTGAGAAATTGGAATAAGACCTGGAAGATTTCCACGGTTCGTGCATGTGGTGTGTGTGTGTGTGTGTGTGTGTGTGTGTGTGTGTGTGTGTGTGTGGTGTGTGTGTGTGTGTGTGTGTGTGTGTGTGTGTGTGTGTGTGTGAAGTTGAGGTGGGGGAAACAGTCCAACCTTTTGTTTCTGGATAATTTAAACAGGGCCATAAAGAGAGCTTCACGTCTGCAACAGTGCCTTTTATGAACAATAGTTTCCATTTATTTAGTAATGACCTTGGCACTCTTGTAAGAACAGCACATTTCTCAATCTGTCCTGGCTCTGCTGAGGAGCGGTCACACTTCCTGTCTCTTTAATCTCTTCTTCCATCTGGGCAGCTCGGGACTCTGCGGAAGACACCTGTTTTCTCGCCTGTTATTTCAGGCCTCTGCTGGTCCTGACTGTTCCTAAGGAACAAGGGGATGGAGGGAGAGGTCTGTCTTCAGAGACAGAAATGCTGATTTGTCGTTGAAAGACCCTGGTACCTCAGAGCCTGATGCTGAATTCCCAAGCGAGGCTGGCCGTTGATAATGTGCTTTTATTCTCAGGAAAATTGACATGAGCTCATTCCCTAAAAATAGAATTCATGGAGAACGGAAAGGGGAGATTTTTAAACAGTTGAAGCCAATCTCAGAAAAAAGGAGACACACACAGAGTTGGGAGAGAAAAATATTTACTTTAGAAAAAGTCTCTGTGTCTTTAAGAATCTAACACTCATTTTAGAGGATTGCTGTGGTAGGACCCATCAGTGGACTTCTTGTTTTTTGGAGCTGAGGATCGAACCCAGGGCCTTGCACTTGCTAGGCAAGCGCTCTACCACTGAACTAAATCCCCAACCCTGGACTACTTGATAGAGACAGTGAGGCCTAAATGAACAAAGGAACAGCCATGCTTTAACTGATCATATCCCATAGTCATGGAATGTGAACTCTGCCTCTCACAGGTCTGAGGACAGGGCGATTTTATGCTAGTTTTCTGGCTTTTTCTCAATCCTTATGTGACAGTTTGGCAGAGATTACTGATGCAATGGTCTTATGCAGCCTTCAGGACGGGATTGCTGGCTGAATCAGCCTTTCTTGGCCACACAATTCATGTCCCAGCATTGGCAATTTTCATCTAGGCAACTTTCCACAGAGTCTCAGTGGCCAGCACCTCCCATTTCACATCAAAAAGAGGCCCATGGACACAGATGCCTTGTCGGCACTCAGAACCCACCACACTGCGTCATTGCAGAAATCACTGCGGCGTGGGCCTGGGGGACAGCAGAGAGATGGTACAGGAAACACTAGAACAAATGGCATCTTGTGTACATGAAGATTTACATGAAAAAGAGGTAAGAATGTTTAGTCAAGCAGAATTAAAACGAAAGTCTCTTAAAATAGCAATAACCAAACAAGCTAGGCATGGTAGCATACGCTTGTAATCCCGGAACTCCTGGAAGCCAAAACCTCCCCCAAAGTCCTGTTTGTGGGTAACTAAGTGCTTCAGGGGGCAGACCTTGCCCCAATGGAGTGGTGAAAAGTGACAGAAGAGGATACCTGACACTCTCTTCTGGTTTCCACATGTGTGCACATATACACACTGTGGTGGTTTGAATAAGCACGCGCCCATAGGCTCATGTGTTTGAATGCTTGGTCCTCAGGAAGTGGCACTATTTGAAAGGATTAGGATGTGTGGCCTTGTCGGAGGAAGTGTGTCACTGTTGGGGTGGGCTTTGAGGTCTCCTATGATCAAGATACACCTAGTGTCTCAGTTCACTTCCTGCTGCCTGCAGATCAAGATATAGAACTCTCAGCTCCTTCTCTGGCACCATGTCTGTCTGCCCGCCGCCATGTCCTGCCATGATGATAATGGACTGAACCTCTGAACTGTAAGTGAGTCACCCCAATTAAATGTTTTCCTTTATGAGAGTTGGCGTGGTCATGGTGTCTCTTCCCAGCAATAGGAACCCTCACTAAGACAGTGTCTATTCACAGCAATAGAACAACTGACTAAGACACTCACATAATCACACACATAAATAGAAAATAAATCTTCTAAAATATCTGTTGTCTTAACCAGGGAAAGTAGATGTTCATAAGTACTTAGTCACCCACAAATAAGACTTTTGGGGAGTACTGTATTCTTCACAGATATCCTTACTTATATAATGATGATTAACCACAGTAATAGCAATTTTCCAGACTCTTTAAATAGTATTGATAAGAAAATATTCTAAGGGTGGGTTATCTGTTGTCTGTTGCTCAAATCTTTAATGGTCTTTCTAATAAAAAACCCAAAGCCAAATATTGGGGTAAATACTGAAAGATCAGAGAGACAAAGGAACCAGCCACTGCCATGTCTCACCTTGCCAACTCCATGAATCCTCTGACTGAATGTCTCTGAGTCTTCAGCCAAAAGCTCTCTAGCAGAAAAACTTCAGTTCCTATCTCCTCATGCCTTATATATCTTTCTCTGCCCAGCCATATCACTTACTTCTTAGTGCTGGGATTAAAGGCGTGTGTGCTTCCCAAGCAAAGGCATGAGATCTCAAGTGCTAGGATTAAAGATGTATGATTTCCAAGTACTAGGGTTAAAGATGTATGCCACCACTGCCTGACTCTGTTTCTCTCCTGGACTGAGTCAATCTCATGTAATCCAGGGTGGCTTTGAACTCACAGAGATCCAGACAGCTCTGTGCCTCTTAAGTGCTAGATTTAAAGGTATGTGCCACCACTGCCTGGCCTCTATGTTTAATCTAGTGGCTTGTTCTGTTCTCTGATGTTCAGGCAAAGTTTATTAGGGTACACAATATATCACCACAGTTGTCTACCCACCCAGACATGTCTGGAAGGAACTGCCCTGCTGCTTGTTAGTGGCATCTACCGATCAGGGCCACAGTTTTGTCTGCATCTTGAGGATTCAAGAACCAAGCATCAATGGCTAAGTACTTACTTAGTTTCTGGCACTGTGCTAGGAATCGAGGCTTCAAAGACGAGTCAAGCATCACCTAAAATGGCATCTCTCTTTGACATCTATGTCCAAAGACCCTGTGTGTCCTCGCGGGACATTTCCATTTGTGTAGGTGGCACTTACCACCCATCACCATGATCTGACCTTGGGCTTGTCCCTTCCAGGTGACGGCGACTTGCCCTTCGGTAGTCCCTAAAGACACAGTTCATGGAATGAGTGAACAGTGAGCAAGCTCAAGCTCGTAAAAGATGGTTGTGTCTGTCACACAGAGAACAGAAAATCTGGGAGGGGAAGGGCCCAGATGCATCACAACATGGAGGAGAAATGATGGTTTTTAGATGGACAAGATGTTTGTTACCTCCGCCTGTGTTCAGATTCTGTCCCTGAATGTGGCCACCCACTTGTCCCCCTCCCTATAGAGCCGATTCTTGTAGAAAGGCAGCTCCTAAGTCACTTTAAAATAGAGGAAGGATTCCTGAATGGCTAAAACTTTGGGAAAGCTGTTGGGTTTCTACGTTCTGAAATCTTACAGTAAACGACTTGATTATTCTATTTCTTTTAAGATTTTTACCTTCCCCACTGCAAAAAAAAAAATCTGATATTTAATATTTACTTCCTAAAAATGCAAAAACTTATTTAAAGAACCCAAACAGACATTATTTTTTTTGTTCAAGACTCTGATCTCGGAGTCAGCAGCTAGCTGCGGGTGCCTGTCCTCCTCTTCCTCCATAGCAATGGAGCCCCAGGCTTGTGTTTGGCAATGAGGTCCCAGAGATGAGGACCGTGTTTCCCAGTTTTCTTCCCAGCTCTGTTGGGCTGCAGCGTTCTGGTTAATGGAGGTTAGTGGACTTGTTGAGCCTGAATTATAGGGGATGTCCTTGCAGGAAGGGGCGTGTCTCCTCTTCACCTTTTTTTTCTTCTTCCTGTTGGCTGGCGTGTAGATAGATGTGATGACTCCACCTGCTGTCCGTCATTGTGGGGCATGAGATGACTTTGTGAATCTAAGCTGCACAGAAGGGGAACGTCAAGGTGAGAAGCATAGTTCCCTCGGAGCATGGCATCCTATTCCAGCGGTGAACCGATAAATCTCTGTATTTTCTTAAAGGTTAGTATGTAGCTAATCTGCTTAAGCTATACTTGTTTGGATTATTTTGTTACTCACAGATGAACACTATTTTAACACATACAGCAACTATGACTTTGCGGGGAATAGCCTGATGATTTCTCTCAGTTCGGCCGATTACAAGTCTGTTTCTGGGGGGGCGGGCTGTGTGAAGCATAGCTACCTAGAAACCAGCACTTCTGGGGACTTGGCTGGTGGTATAGTGTCAGCTGGAGGCTTGAGTCTGGCCGGAAGTGTGTGGCTTAGATTTTGATGAGGCTTTTTTGGCAGGGAGGAACACAGTATAGAAAGAAGGTATGTCTGAGGTCAGAGGGACTTGGGCTGCATGCAATATTGAATCTGTCGATGATTTGGGCTTCGACTGTTGATTTCTGTGTTTGTTGGAATCAGTAAGCATTGAAAGCCTGTCCGTGACTGAGGTGTAACAGACAGACAGACTGTTGCTATTATAGTTAAAGTATTATATACTACTATGTCAGGTCTAGCAGGTATACTTTATAGCCAAAGTGTATAAAGCTCTTGCTTATGATTAAGAGGAACATGCACAGTGAGTGCTAGCTACATGAACCCCCATCAAGAGAAACATAAGAGAATCACAAATCGAAACCTTACCTTAAAGTTTTCTTTTAATACTCAAGATATTTTGGCTCAACAATAAGTATAAAGTGGTGGCATTTCCCTTTTTTAACAAACTAAAAATAAATCACTGTTAGTGAATGCGATTTTAAATAAACAAATGTATTGGTTTAGTTTTATTTTTTTTTATCTTTTTTTTTTTTTTTTTTTTTTTTTTTTTTTTTTTTTTTACGACAGGGTTTCTCTGTGTAGCTTTAGCTGTCCTGGAACTCTGTAGATCAGGCTGGCCTCGAAACCAAAGATCCACCTGTCTCTGCCTCCACCCTCTGAATGCTGAATGCTGGGATCAAAGGCATCCGTCACCACTATTGATGAAATTATTAAGGCCACTCCACGTAGTTAAAAGGAAGATTTATTTAGTGGGTAACTTACAAATGAAGGGATAGGTAGGTCGTGGGGTCTGGGGAAGGTGTATCGCAGTCCAGCGGTGTTCTCTGGAGCTCTGCTCGGTCAACCTCCACGGTCTAGGGTCCTGGAACAGAGAGAGAGCTGGCCCATCCTGATCTCAGGCCTCCAGGGTCCTCCCTTGGCCCTGCCTTGTAGGCGTGACAGTTGCCAAAGCCTCAATGGGGGTTGGAACTTCCAGATTAAAGCTGGAATGGCTACCCACTACACACCACACACGGGTAAGAGGTTAGGATTCTTAATTGCAGAAAACAGACCTAAGAATGCTAATTTTAATAGGAAGGAATTTGTTGCAGGGTTTAGACACTTCTGGAATTTCCAGGAAGACCCAAGAAGCAGAATTGAAGATATGCAGCCCGGAGCAGCACAGTTCGGAGTGGCTCCAACTATATCAGATAATCACTGGTTTGATGAAAAGTCCACTCAAGCCTTGTCCCCCACTTGGCACCTAAGAGCAAGGGACCAGAGACCCAGCCATGGCTCTGACAGAAGAGCAGAGCCTTGGGCAGCCTCACTGATAGGTTTCCTTGTGTCACCCCCCCCCACACACACACACATGGCTAAAGTCTTGTGTGACACCCAGTAGACACTGGCAACACACCAATGACAAGGACATGCAGCCTGGTAGCTTTCTAGACAATAGGACCCGGATGTCTTTCTGCATCAGTGAGGCTGCCAATCATCGTGACAACTTCCGGGAGGAAGTGTTTGTTTGGGAATCACACTTTCAGAGGTATCATTCCATCATGGTAATGAAGGTGTGTGTGGTAGAGCAGAGCAGGTCTCCAACAGCAGTGGGAAGCAGAGAGAGACAGAGAGAGGGAGAGGGAAAGGGAGAGAGAGAGGGAGAGAGAGAGAGAGAGAGAGAGAGAGAGAGAGAGAGAGAGAGAGAGAGAAGAAGAGCCTGCACTGACTGGTTCTTCCTTCTGGTTTTTTTAGTTCAGTGGGGGTGCTGATTACATTTGGGGGGGTCTTCCCATCATGGTTAATCTTCTTCGAACACGCCCCTCCAGTCACACCTAGAGGTGCGCTTTACCAATCAAGAGGACAGTTAAGGTGAGTCATCACAGCCAGTCTGGTGTGCTCACACTTCAGAGCCCGATACAAGGGCTTGACTGTGGGTAGCGTATTCTGTGAAGTGATCCCAGGAAACAGGAACTGTGAATAAGGAAGAACTTTAAGCCAGAGATGCTGTATTTTAAAAAATATTTATTTTATTTTTAGTAATGTGTATGTGTGTATGTCTGGGGGTGGGTGGGGGCATGTGCTCGTGAGTGCAGGTGCCCTTGAAGGCCAAAGGTATCGGATCCACTGGCTCTGGAGTTACAAGCAGCTGTGAGCTGCCTGCTCAGCCTGGGTGATGGGAACCAAACTTGGATTCTCTGAAAGAGCAGTACATAGTCTTACCGCTGTGCCATGTCTCTAGCCCCCAGGACGATGATATTAATTCATATCTGACATGCTTAGGTTTTCCCACCATCAATGGAAGAGGTTTTTATTTTTTAATTTTTTTTTTTTTTAAGATTTAGCAATCTTAAGCATTGAAGGGGAGGGTGAAAGAAAAGGAAACGGTAAAGAAGATTAAGATCCCTACACATCTTCTTCAGAGCCACAGAGCTTGTCATTTGCAAGTTTCTTTCAGTGGATCTTAGGGTCCGAGCTGCCTTTCTGGGTACTGGCATTGCTAATTCTTTGTCTGGTTCTGTCCTCCAGAGGAACTTAGCCACTCCAGCTGCTTTTAATTCTCTGGGTTCTTAAAAACTGGCAACCAGTACGTCTTATTTATCATCTCTATATTTTTGAAATTCATTTTCCTCCTAACCACTAATGCCTAGCATAATGAGTTATAATAAAATTTAAAAATCCAGAAGGTTTAGAGAATCTCACATATTCCAGAAGTTTTGTTTTGTTTTGTTTTGAGACAGTCTCTCTTTGTAGCCCTGGCTGTCTTGGAACTCACCATGTAGACCGGACTGGCTGAGCCTTGAACTCATAGAGATCAACCTGCTATGTTCCTGAGTCCTTTGCTGAACTGGTAACTGAATTCCTCTGGCACCCCTGACTTCACTCCATTCTTGGAGAAGAGAACATTAACCTTCAACTCTCCACCTGAGGCCCTCTTCTCAGGGCAGAATTTGACTCTACAATTACCAGCCATCTGCCATAGACCTAAGAACACAGTCAGGAAATAGAGATGCATGTCTTTTCCCCCCACATGAAACCTGTAGGCTCAAGGACCTGTAAACCTAGCACTGGCCACACCGTCTTAGCTCCTGCTCTGTATCAGAATAGGACTGACCCTCTGATGGGATCAGAGGAGTCTAAGAGTCTGTCATCAATAGCGTCGGACGCTATGTGGAGGTAGAGAGGTCTGGGAAGGCCAATCTTGGCAGCCATTAGTTAAGACTGTCGGCTCCCGAGAAAGTGACATTATGTAATAGTGCTTGTCCAGCTTTCAGGCAGTACCTGCAAGAATTACCTGAGCCATTAAAAAGTTGTTTGTGCCCAGAGAGCGCTGACAGTAAACCTGTAGTAGAGGAAGTATCTCAATTTTTGTGAACAATATGTGGTGTGTGTGTGTGTGTGTGTGTGTATGTGTGTGTGTAAAAATAAGAACATATCCAAATCAGCCCCCCCGCCCCACCCATCCCTCATAGTCACAGAAAAAGAAAGAAATCCATGGAGATTCAGAGCAAGTATTTGGGTACTGTCCAAAGTAGAAGTGTATGTGCATTGCCGTGGTGACACTGTCTCTCCTGGTCAGCTAGAAACTAGCTGCTTTCTTGCTTGAAAGGACTGTTCTACACGGTGAAGCACCTCTTTACCCCCCTAAGTTCAAATTTTGAAAGGATGGCACCGTTTTCAAGTTGCCTGCCGAAAGAAAGAGAATATGTGACAGTTTCACCCAGCTCCCTCCCGCATTCCTTCTGACTGGGGAGTGTCAGTACTTTATATACCTCACGAGATGAACAGTGTATGCATTTTTAAAAAAAGGAAAATGGTTTTCTCTTGCTAGACCAGATGCTCAAACAGTGACAGCTATTTGAAGGGGAGTCTATGGTACTTGACAATAATAAACTAAATACTGTAAAAACTTGTAAGGACAAAACACATCCTTCAAATGCAGCTCTCTGGATAGAACCTAAGACAGAATGGCCAGGAAGCAAGTGGGAGCCAATCAGGTCACAGGAACAAGAGGGCTCAATTTAAAGATTTATTTATTGATTATGTATACAGTGTTCTGTCTGCATATATGCCTGCTGACCAGAAGAGGGCACCAGATCTCATTATAGATGGTTGTGAGCCACCCTGTGGTTGCTGGGAATTGAACTCAGGACCTCTGGAAGAAACAGCCAGTGTTCTTAACCTCTGAACCATCTCTCCATCCCAAGAGGGCTAAATTGGAACTGTTGTTAAGGAAAGTTATCTGCAATCTGCAACTATTGAACAGGGGCATACTGTCTGTAATTGTCAAACTGTCTTTGATTTAAAAATGACCCGCTGGAGATGTTTGGAACAGATTCTTTCCATAAATGAATATGTAGGCATGGAGAGGAAATGGCTAGCCTAAAAACCTCTCTAAGAACCCTAAGCAGTGGCAGAAAGTGCTTCCCTTCAAGGTGTCAGAGGAGACAGCAGGATGCCAATGTGTGAAGCTGAGAGGCTCCTCCACAGTAGTAGGGTTTCAGGAACTCCCCAGGGTGCGATATGCTATGGTAATCCTGCTGAAGTCCCCAGGCATATGTGATGTAAAAATGGGAAAGCACTGGTGACATCTGAGCCTCTCTACCAAAGGTCAAATGACTCGAAGTTTTAAGAGAAAGACCACCCAGCAAGTAAGTCAACTATCTGTGCTGAGGCAGAGGACAAGTGGAGAAAGCTGTTTGTTTTTAATTTGGCACTAGTGGAAACAATTGAAGAACCAGATGACTCAGGATGGGCCCTCCTGAAGATGTGGTAGAAGCTGGTGGCAGAGCCAGGATTTTCTCTTTTGTGGAGCACCTGAGATGCTACCCCTACAGGGCCTGGGCGTCAAGCATTATCACAAAGTGAATATGAACTGGCAGCTTTGCCCCCTACCCCATCTACACACAGGTTATATAGGCTAGCAGTGGCTTTCCCGCCAGCTTAGAGAGTAGAGAGAAGAAGGAACTCCTAAGCTGACTGGAGTTCTGTAGAAATTCCTCTGGGGCTGGAAAGGTGGTTCAGCGGTTAAGAGCACTGACTGCTTTTACAGAGGACCCTTAGGCAGCTCACAACTGTCTATGACTTCAGTTCCAGGGAATCAAATGCCCTCTTTTGGCCTCCAAGGACAATGCCTGCACATAGCACACAGACATACATGCAACCAAAACACTCTTAAAACACACACACACACACACACACACACACACACACACACACACACACA
>CABHPH010135938.1:0-13388 GCA_902168325.1 Peromyscus nudipes | reverse complement strand
ACACACACACACACACACACACACACACACACACACACACACACACACTTAAAAAAAAATCCCAGCACTTGGGAGGCAGAGGCAGGCAGATCTCTATGAGTCTGAGGCCAGCTTGGTCTACAGAGTTCTAGGACAGCCAGAGCTACACAGAGAAACCCTTTCTTGAAAAACCAAAATCAAACAAGCAAAAAGTCTAGGGGCTAGAGAGGCCGTTCAATGGTTAAGAGCAGCGGTTGCTCTTTCAGAGGTCCCAGATTCGATTCCCAGCACACCCATGGAGTAGTCCACAGCTGCCTGTAACTCCAGTCCCAGGCGATCAGACTCCATCATCCAGCCTCAGCATCCACCACGAATGCACATAGTGCTCATACATACATGCAAGCAAAACACACACGCACACATATAAAATAATAAAATAAACCTAAACATTAAAAGTCCAGCAAACAGAAAAATTTGTGTACTCGTTACATCCCTAACAGGGCCACTGCTGTTATAAATTTGTTCAAAACCAAAGAAAATAGACTCTTGTTTATACAATTTCTATTTCAGATTTCCCTAAAATTTAAAATTTTATGTTTTTGTCCCCTTATTTGCTGGTAGAAGTATACATTCCTCAAATTTTGCAATTTCAATAACTTCTTTACTCTCCTAATTCTCATAGTGAATTTGGGGAGCTCTTGGAGATTTCTAGGAACCCTACTGAACAATCCACAAACGTGTGGTCTGATGTCCCTGCTTGTTTATCTTCTTTTCTCTGCACTGAGGATTGGACCCGGGGCCTGGACCCGGTACACGAGTGTTCTACCACCGAGCTACATCCCAACTCTCTTGCCTTTGGTGACTTGAAATTTCTTCTTCCCTGGCCCAGTAAACCTCTACACACCAAATGCAGTCAGCATCACTGTTGAGCTAAAACAAGAAAGAAGGAGGCAGTCATTGCAGGAATATCCTCTCTCTCCCTCTCCCTCTCCCTCTCCCTCTCCCTCTCTCTGCTTCCCACTGCTGTTGGAGAACTGCTCTGCTCTACCACACACACCTTCATTACCATTATGGAATGACACCTCTGAAAGTGTGATTTCCAAACAAACCCTGCCTCCCGGAAGTTGTCACGATGATTGGCAGCCTCACTGATGCAGGAAGACATCCGGGTCCTATTGTCTAGAAAGCTACCAGGCTGCATGTCCTTGTCGTTGGTGTGTTGCAAGTGTCTACTGGGTGTCACACAAGACTTTAGCCGTGTGTGTGTGTGTGTGTGTGTGTGTGTGTGTGTGTGGGGGGGGGGGGTGACACAAGGAAACAATTTGAAGATATTTTGCCCAGAGCAGCTTAGCTCAGAGTGGTCCCAACTATACCAGATGATCATCGGTTTGGTGGAGCCTAGACCCCACCCCTTCCCCCATGTCTGTGATAGAAGACCCTTGCCAGCTTCTCCGAAAGGTTTTTAGGTTAGCTATTTCTCTTCCATGCCTAGATATTAATTTATGGAAAGGGTCTGTTCCAAACATCTCTGGCATTTTATTTTTAAATCAAAGCCTGTGCGACAATTATAGACCTTGTGTCCATGTTTAATAGCTGCAGAATTTGGATAGCTTTTTAAAACAACAGTTTAAATTTAGCCGTCTTGTTCCTGTGACCTGATTTGCTCCCACTTTGCTCCTTGACCATTTCTTAGGTTCTATCCAGAGAACTGTATTTGAAGGTCATATTTGTTTTTACAAGTTTTCATAGTATTTAGTTTATTAGAGTCAGTTTCCACAAACTCCTTTCTAACATTGTCACTGTTTGAGCATCTGGCCCAGCAAATAGCAGGTGTGTTTGTTGTTTGTAAGAATAGTATGTGGGGTCAAATCTAGATTCTATTCATCTTAGAGCATTCTTTTTAAAGTTTTTTTTTTGTTCATTGATTTTTGTTCAATAGATTTTTTTCATATAATATATTCTGATTATGGTTTTCCCTCCCTCTATTCCTCTCAGTTCCTCTCCACTTTCCCTCCTATCCAGATTCACATCCTTTGTGTCTCTTGTTAGGAAACAAAAGGGCATCTAAGAAACAAAATAAAATAATATCAAACAAAAACAAACAAGTCAGAATAGGACAAAACAGCCAAACAGGAAAAAGAGCCAAAGAAAAAGCATAAGAAACACATATGAACACAGAGACACACCCATGATTCCCATATAAACACACATAGACACAGAGACACACCCATGATTCCCATATAAACACACACAGACACAGAGACACACCCATGATTCCCATATAAACACACATAGACACAGAGACACACCCATGATTCCCATATAAACACACATGAACACAGAGACACACCCATGATTCCCATATAAACACACACAGACACAGAGACACACCCATGATTCCCATATAAACACACACAGACACAGAGACACACCCATGATTCCCATGAAAACACACATAGACACAGAGACACACCCATGATTCCCATGAAAACACTCATAGACACAGAGACACACCCATGATTCCCACATAAACACGTATAGACACAGAGACATACCCATGATTCACATAAAAACACAAAACCAGAAGTCACAAAATATATACAAAGGATCTATAAGATTAAAAAAAAAAAGAAGCTCTGACTTAACATTGAGAGGCAAGGGACCTCCAAAGATGCCCCTGAGTTCATTTTGTGTTGGCCATCTACAGCTGGAGACGGGGCCTGCCCTTAAGAGTGGTTTGTTCCCCCAGTGAGACTCCCTTGTACTGTGGAATAATTCTTTGGTGTACTGTGAAGATTTGTCACTCAGATTGGCTTAATAAAAAGCTGATTGGTCAATAGCCAGGCAGGAAGTATAGGCAGAACAGCCAAACTAAGGATGCTGGGAGGAAGAAGGGTGGAGTCAGAGGAGTCTCCAGCCAGATGGAAAATAAGCAAGACATGCTGGAGAGGTAAATGCCACGAGCCTTGGGGCAGCACATAGATGAACAGAAATGGGTTCATTTAAGTTGCAAGAGCTAGTTAGTAGTAAGTTTGAGTTATCGGCCGAGCATTTATAATTAATAATAAGACTCCCTTGTGGTTATTTGGGAAGCAGCTGCTGGGAGGAAGAGCTCCACCTACACCCTTGGAGAAAACCAGTTTTTTATTTGCAAGTGGCTATCAGTTGGAGATAGCTTCTGGGTCAGGGATGGGGGCATGTGTCCACTTCCTTGGAGCATTCTTGCAGGAATGCTAACTGTTCCTTATCAAGTGGGCCTCAGCCCTGTTCTGTGCATCATGATGGCAAAGAAGCATTCGAGTTATCTGTCCCTTGAGCAAGGGTGAAAAATCAGAGTGAGACTGATATTGGATTTTCTACCTTTATGGAGCTGGGGTTTTCTCCAGTCCCGTTCGGGCCCCCGCAGTTCCGAAGCCCACTTATAAAATAATCGCTCAGAAGCTCATATTAATTAAAATTGCTCGGCCATGAGCTCAGGCTAACTATTGACTAGCTCTTACATCTTAAATTAATCTATACCTTGCCACGTGGCTTGTGACTTACTGGTACTTTACATCCTGCTCCTGATGGCGGCGGCTGGCAGTGTCTCCTCACTCAGCCTTCCTGTTTGTCCTGCCTATACTTCCTGCCTGGCTACTGGCCAATCAGCACTTTATTTATTAACCAATCACAGCAACACATTCACAGCATAGAGAACATCCCAGAGCACCTTTATTTTTTTCCCGTTGAATTCATGTACTAGCCATTAGTCTCTAGTGAGAGATTTTCTCATAAAAACTCTGCAAAGTAATTCTAGCATATGGCAGTCTTTTAAGGTTGTCTGTCTATCCATCCCCTAAATAGGGTTTGGCAAATAGTATAGGGCAAACCCAGCCTTTAACAACCACACAAATATATTACACACCAGGAGTTAAATTGACCATAGAGTTGTGGCAAGATTAGGTGTTTGAGCATAGGCCATATAGTAGGGGAGCAGATTTTTTTTTTCAGAGCTGAGGACCGAACCCAGGGCCTTGCGCTTGCTAGGCAAGCGCTCTACCATTGAGCTAAATCCCAACCCCCTTGTAGCTAGAGTTTTCCTGCCTGGCCCACAGTCAGGACAAATCTCTATCACCTGCCAGTCCCACAGCCGCTCAGACCCAACCAAGTAAACACAGAGACTTACATTGTTTACAAACTGTATGGCCGTGGCAGGCTTCTTGCTAACTGTCCTTATATCTTAAATTAATCCATTTCTATGAATCTATACCTTGCCACGTGGCTCGTGGCTTACCAGCATCTTCACATGCTGCTTGTCCTGGCGGCGGCTGGCAGTGTCTGGCAGCAACTCCTTCCACCTTCCTGCTCTTTTAATTCTCTCTGTTAGTCCCGCCTATACTTCCTGCCTAGCCACTGGCCAAAAGTGTTTTATTAGCAACACATTTGCCATACAGAACATCCCACAGCACCCCCTGATATGTTTTAAGTGTCTTAGTAGTGCCAACTCCACCTGAGGAGTCGCTGAAAGCTTCACAATGGTGTGGTGTACTTCAGATTTTTGAGAGTTTTCTCCCAGGAGGCACAGTGGGTTTGGCATGGAGATATGGGTAGAAAGACACCAAGTAATTGTTGTAGAAGACCATTTTAAGGTGTGTTACTTTTGTTTATGTTGCATTTGTTTAACCCTGAGAAGCTGTTACTGTGCCTGTCTAAAACACCTGATGATCTAATAAAGAAATGAATGGCCAATGGCAAGGCAGGAGAAAGGATAGGCGGGGCTGGCAGGCAGAGAGAATATATAGAAGGAGAGATCTGGGAGGAGAAAAAAAAGAAGGAGCCAGAGAAGGAGGAGGACTCCAGGGGCTGGCCACAAAGCTACACAGCAAGCTGTGGAGTAAGAATAAGATTTACAGTAGCTGGGTGGCAGTGGTGCACGCCTTTAATTCCCAGCACTTGGGAGGCAGAGGCAAATGGATCTCTGTGAGTTCGAGGCCAGCCTGGTCTACAGAGCGAGACCCAGGACAGGCACCAAAGCTACACAGAGAAACCCTGTCTCGGGAAAAACCAAATATATATATATTTACAGAAGAAAACAGGAAAAGCCCAGAGGTAGATGGGATAAGTTAAGGAAAGCTGACAAGAAACAAGCCAAGCTAAGGTCGGGCATTCATAATTATGAATAAGCCTCTGTGTGTGATTTATTTGGGAGTTGGGTGGCGGGTCCCACAAAAGAACAAAAACAACAACAAGAAGTAATGTCTACTCTCTCTTTAGAAAGTCCCAATGACAACCGAAGTTTGATTCCCAAAGTTCACCGTGGGGAACCTGTGAGTTTATTGGGTTTCCTTACAGAGCGTAGGTGAGGTGCTGTGGGCAGGAGTGTGGGTGCCGTAAAGCGGCTGCGCTGGAAAATCTTCACCAGCGTGGACGATGGCTTTCCCACGGCTGTGCAGCGGAGCCCCTTCCCATAGTCTTTCCCTCCCTGAAGCCCCAAGGTCATGTGCCATTAGGGCAGAACCGCATACAGCTAGCTGGAAGGAGTGGCTGGGTAACTCAG
Organism: Peromyscus nudipes; assembly: GCA_902168325.1. Taxonomy (NCBI): domain Eukaryota; kingdom Metazoa; phylum Chordata; class Mammalia; order Rodentia; family Cricetidae; genus Peromyscus; species Peromyscus nudipes. The sequence continues at coordinate 7,873 of CABHPH010135938.1, read as the reverse complement.
GTAAAGGTACAGTGACCCTGCCTGTCCCATCCTCTGAGGGAGTGTCATGAAGTTCTCTTGCAAGCCGCTCATAGAATGAGATGTCAGTTGTCCTGCTCAGAGGACAGTGCTATAAACATGGTGTTTTAGCAGAGAAGGCAGGCAAGGATGACAAGGACTTTGTTAGGCAACAGGGGAAATTATGGTTGAATATTGGTGAGATCTGGCCATTTCAATAAAAGGAACCCTTGTAATATCCCAAATTAATTACTTCAAAGTCAATTGATTAAGGTAAATTAATTAAATTGGCCCATGAGGTTGGCTCAGTGGGTAAAGGCACTTGCTGCCAAGACTGTTGATCTGAGTTCAATTGTTCTCTGACTTCTACAGGTACGCCATGGCATAATCATCTCTATAAAATAAATGAATAAAATGTCATGTTTTAAAAAGGCATACAATGGGCAGAGCCTGATTTTAAGGGATATAGGCACATACGGTATCATTCTACAGTAAACCCCCTTCTCTGGCTACCAACCAAGTTCTCTTCCCCATCACGTGGTCCTGCTGGCCACCACATTTCATGAAAAGCTGTATTGATTGATTTAGGAAAGAGCATTTGCCCAAGCTCATTAGTCAGAATCTTTTGAGAACTTGGTTTACAAGTGAGAGAAGCCGCATAGACAAAACTGACATCAAATAGGTCATTGAGGAAAGCTATAAAACGTCTAGAAGGAATTGTGGAAGGGATTCCCTGTGCCTCTGCATTTGGAGATGAAAACACAAGGTGTGTATGTTGTGTGAGCGGGCGTATGCATGTTCACATGTGTGGACACACATGTGCATGGAGATACGAAGTTGGCTTTGGGAGTCCCTCTCAATCACTCTCCACTTTATTCATTGAGGCAAGGTCTCTCAGTTGAATCCAGAGCTTTCAGATACGGCTACTCTAACCCAGATCACTCTGCAGATCCACTGGAACTACCGGTGGGCTTCGAATAGCCAAGCTGCAGTCCTCAAACTTGGGCAGCAAGCACGTGACAGCTGGGCCATTTCTCAGTCTGTCCTCTGTCTCTCTGTCTCTTGCCTCTCTGTCTCTCTGTCTCTGCCCCTCTCCTCCCTCCCTGCCTCCCTCCCTCCCTTTCTCTGTGTGCGTGTGCATGTGTGTGTGTGTGTGTGTGTGTGTGTGTGTGTGTGTGTGTGTAGAACAGGCAAGCCTGCCAGAGTGCATGCATGTCGCAGCATTACTGTGGAGGGCAGAGGACAACTTGTGGGAACTGGTCTTCTCTTTCCACCATGTAGGTTCCAAGGATTGAATTCAGGTTGCTAGACCTAGAGGCAACCGCTTTTACCTTCTGAGCTGTGTGTTTGTGTGTTGGTATGTGCACATGCTCTCAAAGTGCTCACAGAGACCAGAGAAAGATTTGGGCTGTCTAGATCTGGAATTACAGGCAGTGGTGAGTCTCTGTGTGGGTGCTGGGAGCTCACCTCTGGTCCTCCACAAGATCACCACCTAGGCTTTACCATCTCTTCAGTGCCTCAATTTTTTTTTCTGAATAGGATTTAATAAGCAGGGACTATAGGAGGAAAAAAGTGGGTAAATTTGACTTCTTAAAAATTAAAAGCTGCTCTCAAGCATCCATCTTGCGGGGGTGGGGGCAGTGTTCACAGAGCGTGTATTGGACAAAAGGCCCATATCTAGAAAATAGAAAAGCTTCTCTTTAAAGTCTTGTGGTGCTGGGGACAATCCAGAGCCTTTAATATGTGTGTAAGTACTCTGCCACCAAACTACATCACAGTCTCTAGATGTACGGGGACTCTTAATAATAAGACAGGCTTTCAAAAGTCAACAAGAGTCAAACTGTGTACCCAAGAACTCTGGATGGAAAACAAGCAGAGATTTACTAAACAGTACTTATTAAGAAAACATAAATCAAAGCTACAATTTTGGAACACTCTGACTTTTCTACCTGAGCATCTAAAATAGACAAGACTGACATTACCAAGTGCTGGAGAGGACATGAACCCACTGGAATGTTGTTGATTCCCTGCTGTGGAGACACAGAATGGTGTCTCCATTTTGGAAAGCAGTTTGAGTTTCTTATAAATGAAGCACACTTCCAGTTTGGCCTGGCAATCCCATTTTTAAGTATTTATTTACTCAAGAGAAATGAAAACCTAACTGTGTCTACACAAATTCCTGTGTATGGATTTTTCGTAGCAACTTGATTCATCATCAAATGGAAACAATCCAGATGTCCATCAACAGTAGAGAAACTGCCCTTTGTTTGCACAGTGTCTTATTACTAAGTAACAAAAGGGAACTAACCGCCAGTCCTCCGAACAGCAAGGTGATCTCCAAACCGCTGATGAATGGGAAAAGTCATCTTACGTACTGGACGGGCTTATTGATACGAAATTCCAGAAAAGCCGACCTCTGGAAGTAGAAAGCAGATCAATGTTTCCAGGGTGGAGTCGGAGTGGGGCCAGGTGGAGGATGTGAACCCCCTTGTAAGAGGCAAAGCAAGTTTTGGAATGATAGAAATCTTCTCCTGATGTTGGTCTGTGGGAACTCCTGAATTATACACTCCAAATAATATTCTACTACAATTTGAAAAGAAAAGAGGGTGGAGTCACAAGCCTCAGAGATAAAACTTGGGGGCTGGTAGGACCCTGTTTTCTGCCATAGAAAAATGCAGCATGCTGAAAGCTGGAGAAAATGAATTGGCTGAAAAGCCACGGGTGAAGGCAGAGAAGGACGTTTATAGCTGTTTCAGTCCCTGGTTCCACATATCCCTGCCTGGCTGTGTGTGTTCTTTCCTGTCTGGGCTCTCTGACCCTCTTACTCAAAAGCCTCCCTTTTTGGTCTGACATATCTGATTGGCTTTCTGTCCCTTGTAATGAAAAGGTGTCCCAGCCAATGAGGAAACAGGTACCTTGCATAACATTTCTTCTGGATGCCGTCTTTGGGGATTAGAGAATTCCTTGGCATTTTCTAAGTGCACCATATATTTGAGAAACCATTTTTGTCAAGGATTTCTGAGGACAGTCCAATGCTAGAGTGAGACCCCAAGTTCCAGGTCAGTCTCTGTGACACCATAGTTGTGCAATCTTGTCCCACTAGATTTCTCTTCTCACACGTGAAAGAGTGAGCTGATACTTGACTTAAGAACTTCGTATTCAAGCTGGCGCCATATTTAAAACAGGCCCAAATAGCACTTCTCTGATTGATGTGGCGGGAGTGTTCCTTGTGTCTACATGGGGGTCAAGAGTGCACAGAAGTGCAGCTTAAGTGAGTGTATTCTTGTGTTGGAAGACTGCAGGATGGAGGGAGTCATCAGAAGTCAGCAGACTATAAATACAAGAGCAAAGAATGTAAGCACACCTCTAATGTGATGGTAGAGGAAGATGGACCTAAAAGTAAATGTTTGGAGTTGAAGTGTGAGCCGGGCAGCTGAGACAGCATCCAGAGCCAGGGATCTGGTCTCCTTCACCCGGGGGCTGCATTTCTCTTCCTTATGGCACTCGCTGTTCAGCTTCTAATGGATCCCCGAGTGCCTGGAGATTGAGGCTGAACCTGGCTTTTGGGATCACTTTTTCATTCTTCCTCCAACACCCCAGTTCATCTCAAATTTCCATCACAGTGTTCCTGTCATGAATGGTTTACTTAAGAAGCAGGAACTGGACTTTCTGATACCTGCAGGACACTCCTTCCTCTCAGGAGCATCAAGCTCTTCTGACTGGTTCCCTAGATCTAATCGAACCATCTGCATCCCCTGCCCTTTGTTCTTGGTTCTGTTCCTCATGAGCCTCATGTGAAGACGGAGCTGCTAGGTGGGTTGAAAACCCATTCAAGGTAAGTGTGGCAAGGATGGCTAACCGGCCACTGAAAGTGTATGGTCTTTCTTCAGTGTCCCAAACAAGACCATTTCCCAGAAGCCCTTGCTTCTCGGTGTGGTCTGAAAATGAATCGTTGCTGGTGAAATGGGAGCAAATGTGATGTGGGTTGGGTCTGTCATTTGCTGATCTGTCCCCTCCCTGCCCTGGCCATCTGTGTTGAGTTGGCCCTGGCTGGACTGGACAGAGAGGCACTGGTCAGGCATGAGAGGAAGGGAGGGAAATACAGGGTAGTTTAGGCCTTATCTGTTGGCATTTTGGTTGAACCTCTGTGGTTTCAGATAAAGTATTCTAAGTTTCTATGACTCCAGTCTGTAAATATACATATATCTAGAATGACAGTATTTTAAGCCCTTAACAGTTATTTATGCCATGAAAACAAAGTGGGGGGAAGGTCCCCTGCTACTAGGACTCTCTGAGAAGCCTCGAGGTGATGGTAAAGTTAAAAGGAATATGGAGAAGCCCCTCCTATGTGCAGGACTGAATGATCTGCCTTCTAACTCTCCTCACCACATGCCTGCCCTTCTTACCACTCGGGAAACCACTTCTTCCTTTTCCTTACACGGACACAGTCCATACAGTTCAGTCATTTGAAGTGCAGTTAGCAGCGTTCAGCACATTCGCAGGGCAAGGCTGAAAAAAATGACCCCAGGATTCATGTCAATTTCAGAGTCTTTCAATCATCCTAAAAAGAAATCCGAGCCCTTGAACTGTTACCTCTCACTCCACCCCCTCCACACGCTGATTTTATAGAAATATAACTGTCTGTGCTTCTGTCCTAATGGGAGGAAATTAACCTGCAGTAAATAGAAAGGACTCACCCAGCATGCAGTGCGTTGTGGTGCCTGGCTTCTTTCACTTAGCAGCGTGCTCTCAAGTTTCTTTGGTGTTGTAGTGTGGGGGGAGTTTTTCTGGGGAGTGAGGGGAAGGCTATACCATTCCAGCACATGGATTCTTCATCCAGGCATCACACCACAGTTTTCTGTTTCCACTTTTTTAGCTCCCATGAATCATTTGGCTGTAATATCCACATATAAATTTTTTATTTAGATGTAGGTTTTCATTTCCCTTGGGTGGGTCTCTGGGAGTGCACCTCCATGTCTGGCCAGTCCAGGGCTGCTTAAAGTCCCTGGTGTTGGGGTGAGACGCCTTGTTTCCACTTTGCCATGAGAAACTTGGCTTCTAATATGTGTGCACTTGTTTTTTTTTAACCTATGAACTTTTATTCAACTGCCCCAGTCCTACGTGTTTGTTTTGGCCTGGGTCAGTGTAACTCCATCCTGTTTTTGTGCGTTGTTACCAGACCGTCTCTCTCTCTCTCTCTCTCTCTCTCTCTCTCTCTCTTCCATTTTGTTCACTGAAGGTTAATCTTTTCCCTTTGACATTCTGCTTTGGTTTTGGTAGGACTCATGGGTTACTGAACTAACAAGAGGGTTTTTCCAGTTTCTATCATGTTAAAGACTGGGGGCTGGAAGTGAGGGCTGCGAGAGGGCAGGGGGAGGCAGGAGGAAAGAGCTCAGATTCCTGGAAGCTAGGGGATGCCCAGGGCTGGCCTCCACAGTGCCTGTGCCCTGGGCGGCTCTCCAGGTCTCAGCCCAGCGCGCCCTGGCTCTCTGGGCAGTACGTGCTGCTCAGCACTTGCGTGAAACACCTGTTCATGGTGAGTGCCAAGGGCCCAGGAGCTGTTGGAGACTCTATATCCTGTTTGGGAATTGTTTCAAATGAGATCAGTGACTCTTCCCTGTACCAAGACAAGTGTTCTGAAGGGTGGAAAAGAAAGAGGAGGGGACCAACATGGATTCGTGTTTTGGGAAAGTGTTGTGTGCACGCAGCCTCGCTCGGCCCCCAGCACCTCCTGGTGCCTGCAGACGCTGTGGGCCGGAGGGATAGCCCTACGCTGCTGTGGGAAGGTCAGGGAAATCTGGCTAAAGATGCTTCCTGGTCATCAAGGTGGGAGACCACCTTGCTCCTGTGTCGAGTTTCCTTCCCTTTGTTATTCATTCAGTTAATATTTGCTGAGAGTCCTGTGCCTGGTGCAGCCCTCACCCCTGGGACACAAGTCTGATTTCCTGGAATTTACAGCCTTTAATTTCCTTTTTCTTCCCACAGTCTTCTCCAGTCTCCATTTATTCCTTTCTTGTTTTCTTATGCTTTTCTATACTTATGTGTTAAAGGGAAACATTGAAGAATGTATTCCCATGTCAGTGTTTCATTTTCTGCATTTACATAGAGAGAATTTAGAGCTGGAGGCTTTGGCACAGCCTAAGGGTAACCCGTGTCTGCAGAAGCCTCCTCTCTTGAAGAGGATGAAGCAGGATTCCAAGTCTATATCAAGAAATGTGGCAGTTGCAGGTGTGGTGGTGCGCTCCCGTTATCCCAGCACTAAGGAGGCAGAGGCAGGCAGATCTCTGTGAGATCCAGGCCAGCCAGGGCTACACAGGGCTATACGTTCAAAAATGCATCCCATTCCCATAAAAAAACCAACTGACCAGGCAACCAACCAACCTACCAACCAACCAACCAACCAACCAACCAACCAACCAACCAAACAAACAAACAAACAAACAAAAAGCAGTGGCCACACATCCTCATCTAATCTATGCTCTGGTGGCGATGTTTCCCAGAAAAATTAAGTTCCAGGAAGTGTGTGTGTGTGTGTGTGTGTGTGTGTGTGTGTGTATTTGCTTGTGCTTTATAGGACTAGCCCTCCTAGCTAAACAACTGTTATCTTGGGGGAGTTCAGCTGTTCCTACTTGCATAAGATTATCCAGGCTGGGATTGTCAACAGTTTACATCCCCTCATAGAGGGGTGGGAAGGGTCACAAGACTGTCAGGGTCAACTGAGTACCCAGCTGCTCCCATCACCTGCTGTTTGCAACCCTTCCCCAACTGCATTTGGCCTCCAGGAGGGGCTAGGGTACACAGGCTGGGGAATGCTAGGGAAGGGGAACTCCACCTATGAGGCTATGGGAAAGCCCTCATTCCAGCTGGGTAAAGACTTTGCAGTGTGGCCTCTGGGGGTGGGGAGAGGCGGGGAGAAGCACCCACACCTCTGTAAGTAAGCCCTCATCCGCGCACGCGCCATAAGTGAGCCCTATAGACACATTGGTTTGTCTGTTGGGACCTTAGGAGGAGGGGTAGATGCTGTTTATTTCTCCTCTTGGGATAGAATTTTAGAAGCAAGTGTGTCAGGAGTGTCTGGAAGGCTGGGATGGCACAGAGACACCACTGACTCGAGGCACGGGAAGGCTCACCTCTGGATACAGTTCAGAAGTTTTCTCTTAAAAGTGGCTCCTGATTCCTGTGAATACTTGCTCTCCACCCCATCAAGGTTGTGGGCCTGCGGTCCTTTCCACGCTCATAGGCTTGGGATGTCTTCGCTTCAATGCTTTGCCTCTGACCCGAGTGATCCCACCCTGGTCCTGGTCTCCTTCCCAGTCAGAGGCAAGCAGGACTTCGGCATCTGCTCTGCTCACCTCTTTTCTGGGGAGTGGTTCAGTGTCTTTCTATTCAGGACTGTAGAGGCAGCAATTTGACTACTAAGAAACAGAATCTATTTCAGTTGTTTTGGGGCACAGGACTCATGGAATTCATAGAAAAGCCACACTGGTAGGCCTAGAAAATGCAGAAGCCAGGGCAGTCCCAAGGAGGCCAGTAGACAAAGTTCATGGACCTTTACTCAGGGTCCATCATTGACGTGGCTCAGGTCTTAGCTCCCCTAACCTTTGCACCCCTCCACATAAACCGTCAAGAGAAAGGTGTACAAATTCCTTGTGCTTAAAGATCCACCCCAGTCCATTTAAGGATGGGCGAAGATCAGAACTTGGTGGCAGGGACCTAGGACAGCTCTTGGCGCAGCTATGAGTATGTATAGGTCACTTCCTAAGCAGGAGAGACAGTTCATAACTAAATTACAGGGACAAATCCCTAGCTTGGACCCGAGCACTCAGCTCCTCCCCCTCCTCCTCCTCCTCCTCCTCCTCCTCCTCCTCCTCCTCCT
>CABHPH010135937.1:81161-93248 GCA_902168325.1 Peromyscus nudipes | reverse complement strand
GGAGCTGCTCGGGCTGGGGGAAGGGGGGAGGGAAGGAGGAGCCAGGGAGGCCGGGCCGCCCCGCGAAAAAGGAAGTCGCGCTCACGGTGGCCTCCCACCGGAGAGGGCCGAGCGCACTTCCGTGCGCGCTGGCAGCGGGTCCTCGGAACCCGCCCCGGGACTGCGGCCCAGACCCAAAGGACCAGGGGGACAGTGGCCGCGCGCCTCCACCTGGGCCTCCGGCCCAACCCAGCAAGCCAGAGGATGGCGACAATGAAACGAAAAGAGGCCCGGGCACACCTCGTTCCCTGGTTCCTCCTGGAACTTCTCTGCGACTTTTGTTTAAGAATGCGGAAAGCGCTATCCGCTTCTCCTACTTCTGCCACTTAGCCCTGCAGGCACTCAGCAACAGAACTCTGTAATTATATGCTATTTCCCTCCCCTTCCATCCCCCACACACTGAACTTAATTATAAACTCCCAGAAGGCTAGCAACACAGCCCCTCCCGGATGCGGTGTGGACCTGGATCTCACAGGCTGACAAAGGCGTTGGTGAGGAAAAGGTTAGGTGATGAGCCTTCCAAATCCACACACAAGAGTTCAGGCCTCATTCTTGGATTCTTGCTTGGAGGGACGAGATTTTGGAAAACTGATAATTGATTTAGGGAGTTCAGGTAGACATGATTTTAGAGCTGGAAGAAGAAAGGCCGTGGAAATAAGAACCCTTGAAGTTTCAGTTGCTGTGGACAACAGTGTTCCTTCTGGACAGAAATCTTGACCTGCTTCTTAACATTTCCAGTTCCTACTACCTAATCAATGAACCTTTCAATCAGTGCATGACTGAAGAGTAAATTTTGCTCAGAGCTTGGAGACTGGAGACACGGCTCAGTGCATAAGAGCACCTGCCCTTCTTTGTAGAGTGGTCGAGCACCCACATGTTGACTCACAAACATCTGTAACTCCAATTCCAATTCCTCTTCTGGCCTCTATGTGCACCAGACATACACGTGCTGCACATAGATATATGCAGACAAAACACCCATACACATAAAATCGATGTGTAAAAGTTTGCTCAGAGTCTTTCCTGTGTTGTACATAACGTGCTAAAGAATTTGGTGAATGGGCCAGGTGTGATGGCAAAGGTTTTTAATCCTAGCACTAGGAAGTCAGAGGCAGAAGGATCTAGTCTGTGTAGCAAGTTCCAAGTTGGCCGGGTCTACGTGTGAGAACTTGTCTCAAAGAAGATGAAAGAGGAGGGGAGAAGAGTAGGAGATGCTTCAAACGACAGAAAAGCACCTCAGTGACAACATGTCAACATGAGTGACAACCTCATCTAATAACATTAAATAATTCTGTGCAGTGTCATGTATATACTTAATTGGGTTAATCATTTTGATTTTTAAAATTTCACTAAAAGATATGCTACGTAACCTTTGGGAGGTCTTACCAAGCACAGGCCAGCATCTTGGCAAAACCGATTACAGGAGATACTCTGTGAATATTTACACATAAGATCCTGTACCAGGCCGGGCAGTGGTGGCACACTCCTTTAATCCTAGCACTTGGGAGGCAAAGGCAGGCAGATCACCGCCCGGTCTACAGAGCTAGTTCCAGGACAGCTAGGGGGCTACACCAAGAAACCTTGTCTGGATAAACCGGAAAAAAAGAAAAGAAAAGAAAAGAAAAAAGAACGTGCCTGCTCTTCATTCTCTGCCACCATTTGGCGTAAGAGTCTGGGGTTTAAGGAGATAATGACGCACGGACAGCAAGACTGTCCTATGTATTCCCAGTGTCCTCTGCTTCTCACTCTGAAAACCACACTGCTCTCCAGACAGCAGGTGACCTCAATTCTGAAGATGAGCCTGGGGTTTTCTGAATCCCATTCATATAGTCAACATGCACAAATTTTAAAAGGGATCATGCCTTTTACTGACGTGAGATTAAAAATTACAGCATCTTCTTACAAGATAACTACTTGAGGAGAGTTTTTTTTTTGTAATGTTTTTAAAATAGGAGACCTATTCTAACTATATGGTTATAGTCCTATAAATCCTGTCTTAATATAGTACTGTAACCACAAAAATCCCAGGTCTAAAAGTTATTCTATGTGCTCTTCCACATGGGGCTTAGACACAAAAAGCTGAGCATTTCCTGTATGTTTAGAATTTGCTAACACAATATTTTTCCTTTCCTCTTTTTTGTGTGTGTATGTGGGGGGGTGGGGGTGAGCTAAGACAGTCTCACTTTTTAGGCCAGGTTAGACTGGAACTCACTGTTCTCCTGTCTCCACTTCCCAAATGCTGAAATTACAGAAGTGAACCACTATACCCAGCTTGGAATTTCTCCTCCCACCCTTCATTTTGACCAAGGCTTCATGCACCCAAGACTGGCCCCAAACTGTCTATGGAGTCGAGCATTCTCTAGGTCATAACCTTGAGCTCCTGATCCTCTTGTCCCTATTTCCCAAGTACTGAGACCACAGATGTGTTTATAACATCAGAAGAACACAGTAGTTTTCCAAGTACTTGTGTCTATGTCATGACTCATGAACAGAATCATGTGGGATAGTTTGAAATGCAGCCAGCAAGTCCTCAAATGGATGCTAATGCTTTCCTCCTCCTATTCTTTTTTTTTTTTATAAATACGACCTTGCTGTCAGTGGAGATTATAAGTTAAACTTCTAAAATGTATTTCCTTCATGTTTATGATAAATGTAAATACTTACAACCAGAAGGCCTTCACAAATGGTGGTGTAGGAAGGGCTGAAAAGGTGCCTGTCTGGACAGCCAAAGATGCCAGTACAGTTGTCGGGATCTTCAGAAAGGCTGACGAGGAAGAAAGGGTACCATAAGTATCAGGATCGCTACTTCCTGCCTCTCTTCTTCACAGCAGCTGCTGGGAACTTGCTTGGGAGTAGAGAGAGCTACACAGCTGCTTTGTGAGCATGGCGAGCATACTTAGCAATGGAAGTCATGGTCTAAGAATACAGAACAGGAAGAGCAAGTTTCTGATAACTATGGATCCCCATTCCAGGCTTGGATTATGTGCCTTCACAGGGTACCATGCCAGAAAAAAATGATGTGGCTGTCTTTGTTCAAGCTGCTATTATTTAGGTTTCCAATTGTACTTTCTTTTTTAATTTTATTTGTTTTAGCGGGGCGTAATGTCGCACACCTGAGACAAGTTGGATCTCTGAGTTTGAGTCCAGCCTGGTCTACAGAGTGAGTTCCAGTAAGGCCAGGGCTACACAGAGAAACCCTGTCTCAAAAACCAAAAAGAAAAAAGAAAAAAAAAAGATTTATTTATTCTGTGTATATAGGTGTTTTGTCTGCGTGTACATCTGTACACAAGAAGAGGACATTGGATCCTATGGGAACACAGTTATAGATGGAAGTGAACCACCGTAGGGGTGCTGGGAATTGAACTCAGGATCTCTGGAAGAGCAGCCAGTACTCTTAACTCCTGAACTACCTCTCAATAAACTCAGACTAACTGATACATTCACCTTAGTTTCCTTAACAAGGTATGTAAAGTGAGTGCCAAATATTTGTATTCTTGCCTGGTTTAGGAAGAAATTAATCTACATATGTTGTCCGGATCTGGTTTGTTTGTTTAAGTAGCTAAAACAACAGCATTGTCCGGCAGTTTCCTTGCTAATCCAAAGTTATTATTTACTGAAGCCGGAGTAAATTCACTTTCTAGTGACTGAGAGTTTTGTAGACTCTGTGGAAGGCTCTGCAGCGGCTGGTATTCACATAACAACTATGAATTAAGTTCTTGTGAGCAATCCTCCACTCTTTGGATGGGCTGGCGCCTTCCCTGGCTTTGTTCTTGTTGAACGATTGACTTGGGTTTGTTTGTTTGTTTGTTTTTCCTAAAGTCTCCACCTATTTCCTCTAAAGCTGAAGGGTTAATTAAGAATTTCTACATTTCTATCATTATGGAAATGTGCCAGGGGATTTTCATGAAATGTTAAATATTTGGATTTAACACGAGATGATTATGTTCACTAATACAGAGCTCTTAATTACATAATTCGATTAGGCTCAGATCATGGGAGCAAAATGAATTAAAGGCTTGATACAGTTTCAGGATTCTTTTTTCAAAGGATAGAGGTATTTCTACAGTTAGATTTTTGTTTTGTTTTGTTTTGGAGACAAGGTTTCTCTTTGTAGCCCTGGCTGTCCTGAAACTCACTATGCAGATGAGACTGACCTTGAATTCACAGAGATCCACCTGCCTGCCTCCTGAGTGCTGGGATTAAAGGTGTGCATCACTACTGCCCTGACAGTTTGATTTTTAGTTTTGAAGTAGAAATTACTTCTGTGAATAGTTACCCAAATTAATTCTACCATTTAGATATGAGTAAGATTCTTTGAATCTGAGTTAACAGTGTTACTTTTTTACTCAGAATAACTCATTTTAGCTGTTGTCGTTTTTTTTTTTTTTCTTCGAGACAGGGTTTCTCTGTGTAGCTTTGTGCCTTTCCTGGAGCTCACTTGGTAGCCCAGGCTGGCCTTGAACTCACAGAGATCCGCCTGCCTCTGCCTCCCGAGTGCTGGGATTAAAGGCGTGTGCCACCACTGCCTGGCTTGTTGTTGTTTTTATTATCATTTATTATTATGCAGACAATATCTCACTACATAGCCCCCATTGTCAGTAATATAGCTAAGTGGTAGAGTGTCTTTCTAGTATTTATAAGGCCCTGGGCTCAATCTTCAGTACTGCCACAAACAAATAAATACATAAAACAAAATAAAACAAAACATAAGTGGCCCAAGCTGGATTTGAACTCACAGCCCTCCTGTTTCAGCCTCCTGAGTGCTAGGATTAAGGTATGCACCAGCTCACTAGGCTTCATTTTAGCTCTTCTATTTCCATATAAATTGTGGTAAATAAAATTTGTAGCTGGGTGGTGGCAGCGGCGGTGGCGGTGGCGCATACCTTTAATCCCAGAACTCAGGAGAGAAAGGCAGGTAGAGCTTGGTCTACAGAGTGAGTTCCAGGACAGCCAGAGTGACACAAGGAAACCCTGTCTTGAAAAACAAAAATAAACAATGAACAAAAAAACAAATAAAACAAAAGTCGTAAGCAGTAACTTTAATGAAATATTCTCTATAGAGAATACATGTAGTCAAATACCTGAGCCAGTCTCAGTTGAACATATGGAAGAAACTTTTAAGGATAGCCAAATGATTATGGCTGACCCAAAATGTAATAGTAAATGACATTCATTAAGAAGAAAATAAGTACTGGGTGTGGTGGCTCATGCCTTTAATCCAAGCACTCTGGAGACACCGGTGGGCAGATCCCTCTGAGTTCCAGGGAAGCCAGGTCTACAAATGGAATTCTAGGGTAGACAGGACTGATACACAAAGAAACTCTATCTCAAAAAACCAAAAAAAGAAGAGGAAGGGGAAGAAGAAGAAGAAGAGGAAGAAGAAGAAGCAGCTAAAAACGAATAATGGTTGGACTGGGATACAGTAGTCAAAAAAAAAAAGAAAGAAAGAAAAACTTTATGGCAATGGAAATACTCATATTTAAACCTCCAACTACTCACGTCACCACTACTGAGTACTGAACTGTTACCAGTATGGCTGGAAAATGAAACTGCAGTGTAAAATGTTTCAGTGTCACATGTGGCCAGTGGCTCCCAAGCGGAGCAGAGCTGCAAAGGGTGCTCATTCAAGGGGTAGAGAATCAGTCAGTAGATCCTAAAGGCCTTTCCAACTTATCATTCCAGAGCTGCCAAGTATCAGCTGTTGAAGGTAATTTTTTTCTCTGTTTCTGTACCATCTGCACTCCTGATTTTCCAGTTCTAGTATTGGGAGGTTTTCCTTTACTAATTCAGGCATCACCAAAAAAGTATAGTGCAGTGGAAAGAAAAATAAAAAGAAGAAAGGCAACCAGAAACTGCTCTGGTATCAACACCTCCACCTTCTCTCTCTTTCAATTTTTATGCCTTTGACAGCTCTGCCAGGCTGGGACACAAAGCTCATCTCTAAATGTGGTGCCGAGCCACCAATCTGTGAAGGCCAAGCCCTGAGCACAGAGAATACAAGATTCACTGGTTATTTCTCTATTTAGAGAGAACAAAGTCACAGAAATGTGTGGGATTATCCTGGATAATAATGTGTGGGTGAGATCGGCTTGATCTTCAGGAAATAATGTGGTGCTGTTTGTGTATCTGAGACTGTCAACATCCTTCCTAGTGTCCCCAAGGAGTCTCAAAGGGACTTCAGACAACTCCAGTGTCTCTGTGTGCAGGGGCAATGGACAATCATAGGATGGCTTTTTCTGGCCTCCTCCACGCTGAAGGAACTCTTGCCAGGGTGTGTTCTTCAAGATGCTCTGAGGACTCTCTCCATCTGCTGTCCTTCCATGGAGATGTGATGGCAGTTTCCTGAAGCAGGCCTGCTATAGCGGAGTACTGGGGAAGAGACACCAGGAGCTCTCTTTTCAGCAGTGCCTTTGAAGGAGGTTAGGATACACTGAAATTTGAGGATTCTACCTGAAGGGACTCTAGCCAGATCCCGCCTGGCAAACAGGGATCTGGCAGGCCTTGTCCTTCTCCCCCATTCCCTCTGCTTTGCTAAAGACTGTTAGGTTACATTCCTAAAGCTAGCCACCAAGGTCTATTCCCTTATTTGGCCACTTCCTTCTCAGGAAGCTAATTACCAACGTCCAGCTATCAAAGTGCTGAGCAGAACTGTAACAACTTCCCTGGGGAAACCCTCCTCTGCTGGAGCAGAGTTGTTACATTGTTACAGTGGGGAAACCTTTCCCTGGAGCAGGGCTGTAAGCTGCTATGCTTATGGTGACTTTGGGGTATTCCTTGGCTCTCGACTGCTAGGAATTCCTTTCCATCTGAGCTGCAATACTGACAGGACCCAAGGAGGCCAGAAGAGGGCATTGGATTCTCGTGGCACTTGAGTTACCGGGGCTGTGAAATGCCACGTGAGAACCAGACCTGGGGCCCCTGGAGGAACAACCAGTGCTCTTAACTGATGAACCATCTTGACCACACTCCTGTGTACAGCAATGCCAATGCCACAATGGCACCTTGGTTCCCCTCATGACTCATCCTCTATGTGGCTGGAGCAGTTCCCCAACATAGCTTTCAGTGGGTGAAGTGTCCTGAGGCAAAAAGATAGAATCTGAAAGCCCTCCTGTGGTGGTTTGAACAGGAATGGCCCCATAGGCTCATAAGTTTGAATGCTTCATCATCAAGGAGTGGCACTACTTGGCAGAGATTAAAGTGTGGCCTTGTTGGAGGAAGTGTGCCACTGGGGGGTGGGCTATGGAATTTCTAATGCTCAAGCCAAGCCCAGTGTCTCTCTCTTCCTGCTGCCTGTGGATCTGGATGTAGAACTCTCAGCTACCATGTCTGCCTGCACCATGAAGATAATGGACCAAATCTCTGAAACTGTAAGCAAGCCCTGATTACATTCTTTCCTTTATAACCGTTGGCATAGTCATGGTGTCTCTTCACAGCAACAGAACATTAACTGAGACACCTCCTAAGGCATAGGCTTGCTTGTGCAACTTCATCTCCACCGCAATATATTGGGTAAAAGCAAATTACATGTCCAGACTGGGTTCAGGGTATGGGGGAACACTCTTGATTTCTGAAAGTGTCAATGGCAAACATGTGTGATGATATTTATTTTCCTTCAAAACACTTTGAGAACTCACCATCATTTCATCAACAACTGCAGTGCCGTGAAACTTGCAGAATATGTTATTTGAGGACTTTTCTCTGAGATGGAAGTTGTTACTTAACATTTCCTAGAAACAGATTGGTTTGGTTTTAGGTCCAAAAAGTACGTCAACAAAAGAAACAGTCCTTACCTCAAAGAAAGAGAAGACATGACTTATTCTAGAGCGTGTATTCTAGACCATGGCCCAGAACACTTATTCTATACCATAGCTAAGGAATACAGATTTAATAGGTTACCCCAAAATCCTGTTCTCCAATGTGGAAACAGTTTCATGAAGTTTTTATAGTTTTTGCAGAACTAAGAACATTAGAAATCAAGGCAAGTTTGAAATGCGCTGGTAGGCATACCAGAGAAGCAGATAGATGGGGATGGGGGAAGCTTTTTTTATAGGCCTAAAATGTTATCTGATGACATTCCTCGCTCTTGGAGTGGTGGAGGCTAGTGTTCTGCTAAGTTAATAACTGCTAAGAGATTTTTCTTTATTGCCACAAGATGTTAGTTCTACGTTAACAGCTTCTAAGAGATTTTTGTTTATTATCATGAGATGTTGGTTTAAATTAACAGCTTTTAAGATGTTTTTTATTTATTATCACAAGGTGTTAGTTCAGATAGAATAGGGCAAGGAATGGCTGTTCCAGAAGACTAATATCAGCTCAAGATAAGGTAATTAGCCTTTGAACCTACAAAATTACAATCTTTCCATAGTACTGAAATTCCAGTTGCCCATCAGTCTCTGCAGACACAGACTCCTTCCAGGAGTTTTTTGTTCACAACCAGACACAGCTTCTTTTTAGGAATTTTTTTGTTCACAAGTAGCATATTTCAATATCATGGCTAGTGGTACCCTTAAGCTCAAAGGGTAAACCTCCCCAGGAAAGATTTGAGAGAGAAGAAGATGGAAGAGAAAAGGAGTACCTCTCATTATGGAGGAATTAAAATATACCTGGAAGTTTGGGAGGTTTATTATTGCGATCTGCTTGTTTTACCTCTCAGGTGCGAGGAACAGAGGTGCACGCTACCATGCACAGCAACTATGAACTTATTTAATAAGAAAAATTATTAGTACAAAAGAATTGTGTGTTGTTCTAGAATGTCCTCACCAAACACTGTATGAGAGAAAGAAGGCCGAAGCTAAAAAGCAAAACTATCTACTCTTTCATGGTCAGACTGAGCTGCTTGGACCTGACCCAGGGGCTTGTGATGCCTTCTCCATACAATTGGAGCTTAACTCCCAATGGCCCACAGCCCCTCACTCAGGGAAGACAAAAGTGCCATAAAATTTCCTACCTCAAAGTCAGTGAGCTGCCCTCTCATGCTCTCGGCAAACAGCTGCCATTCAGTTGTCACAGGTGACAAGACCAGAGAGTTCATTCTCTCTCCCTCACTGGTTTTCCATTTCATTTTATTTCCCTGGGTTACGTGAAGTCGTTTTCACACACGATGTGCATTGGGTCTGCTCCCCGCCCACTACGCTCCCTTTTCCCTCCTTTCTCACTGGTCCCCTTTGTTCCCCTGGACAGTTTGGCTTCCACTTTCATGTTGTGCACACACATATTATGTGTCTATGAAGTCAAGGACACAGGAATGAAAGAAATGGTGTGGGGATTGTCCTTTGGAGACTGACTTGATTACTGTAATGTAATCATCTCTGTTGACTCCACTTTCCTGCCAATGAGCTAACTTTGTTCTCCTTTATGGCTGTGTTTACACACAAGATTTTATTTATTTATTACTCTGTTGATGGAACACAGAGGCTGGTTCCACGACAAAGCCACAATAGACACTGATGCCTAAGTATTTCTGTGATGTACTGACTTGGAGTCTTTTGGGTAATACCCAGGAGTGGCTGGTCATACGGCAGGTATGATTTCCGTAGCAGTTGGACTAATGTAGATTCCCACCAGCAAAGCATAAGGAGTCCCCTTTGGTTCACATCCTCATCACATTTTTGGTGCCATTCTGACTGGGGTGAGATGGAATCTCAACTGTGTTTTTATCTGCATTTTTCTAATGGATAGTTGCTGTGGATATCACTCTGTATCAATAAAGCGCTGATTGGCCGGTAGCCAGACAGGAAGTATAGGCGGGACTAACAGAGAGGAGAATTGAGGGAACAGGAAGGTAGAGGGGAGACTGGCTGGAGCCGCGGCCAGGAGAAGGAAGATGTAAGGTACCGGTAACCCACGAGCCACGTGGCAAAGTAGAGATTATTAGAAATGGGCTAAATATAAGAGTAAGAGCTAGGCAATGATAGGCCTGAGCTAATGGCCAAGCAGTTTAAATAATGTAAGCGTCTGTGTGTTTATTTTATAAGTGGGCTCGGAGACTGGCGGGACTTGGGAGCTGGAGACTGGCGGGTGGCGGAGATTTGTCCTGACTGTGGGCACGGCAGGAAAACTCTAGCTACAGATAGTGATGTTGACTATTTTTCATATGTTTACTGGCTATTTGTATTTCATAGTTTGAGTACTATCTGCTTATTTTATTGCCCCATTTATTAATTGGGTTGTTGATTTTTCTTTTTTTTTTTTTTGAGTGTTTAGTATGTTGAATTTTTGTATATTATACATTTTTTTGAGACAGGGTTTCTCTGTGTAACCCTGTTTGTCCTGGAACTAGCTGTATAGACTAAGCTGGCATCAAACTCAGAGATTCGCCTCCCTCTGCCCCTCAAGTGCTGGGATTAAAGTTGTGCGCCAACGTGACTAGCTGTATATTCTTGTAACATGAATCTTAAAAGTTCTTATTAATAAAATCAAACCTGAAGCTAGGTATTGGGGTGAATGCTGGAAGATCAGAGAAGCAGAACAAGCCACAGCTAACCTCACCTGGCCAACTCCTCAGCTGATCCTGTTTCCTCAGACTGGAAGCCTCTGAGTAAATGGATCTCAGCTGAACTGCTGCTAAAAGCTTAAAAGCTTAACCAGGCTCTAGTTCCTGGTCCTCACGCCTTATATACCTTTCTGTTTCCTGCCATCACTTCCTGGGATTAAGGGCGTGAGTCACCATGACTGGCTGTTCCCAGTGTGGCCTTGAACTCACAGAGATCTGGATGGATCTCTGCCTCCAGAAGGCTAGGATTAAAGGCGTGTGTACCACCATTTTCTGCTATATCTAGTGGCTGTTCTGTTCTCTGACCCCAGATAAGTTTATTAGGGTGCACAATATGTTGGGGGACACAATATATCACCACATATTCTAGATAGCAATCTTCTGTCAGATGTACAGCTAGCAAACATTTTCTCCCATTCTGTAGGCCATTTCTACATTTGATGTTGTCCCTTGCTATGAAGAAACATTTTATTGCATGAAGTCCCATTTGTCAATCTGAGTGATTAGAGTCTTATTTAGAAAGTCCTTGTCTATCCTGATATGTTTCCCCTACATTTTCCTCTATCAGTTTTATATTTTCAGGTCTTACATTAAGGTCTTTGATTCTTGTGGGGTTGATTGTCATACAGAGTAAGAGATGGGGATCTAGTTTCTTTATACATGGACATCCAGTTTTCCAGCAATGACTGTTGAAAGAGGCTATCTTTTCCTTGTTGACACAAAAATGCAGCTCTCAACTCCAAGGCGAATATGAAATAGTTTATCTGGAGCCAAATCTGAACATCTCCAGTGGTGCTCTTTTTGTCCGTTGTTCTCATCCTTCTGTGGCATTTCTGGTGTCTGTTATGCATCTATGTAAATTTTAATATTGTTTTTCTATTTCTTTGAAGATCAGTATTGGAATGGATTTTTAAAATTATTTGTGTGTATGTGTGAGTGTGTGCTTGTAAGTGCAGGTGCTCAAGAAGACCAAAGACCTTACTCAGATCCCCCACAGTACTGAAGTTACAGGTAGTTGTGAGCCGGTGGGAACCAAACCCAGTCCTCTGGGAGAAGAGTAAGTGCTCTTACCAGCTGAACCATCTCTCCAGGCTCCTGACATTGGAATTTTTGTGGAGATTGCCATAAATCTGCAGGTTACTGTTGATAGTGTAGCCAGTTTCCCAGTATTAATTCTTCAATCCATGAGCATGGGAGGTCCTTCCATTTTCTGATATTATCTTCAGGTTCTTACCCCGGGTTTCAAGTTAGACTTGCATCAGTCTTCTACTTCCCTTTAGATTTATTCTCTTAACTGCTGTAAGAACCCTATTCCTACTCAGAGGCTGTGATTTTCTCTCTCTCTCTCTCTCTCTCTCTCTCTCTCTCTCTCTCTCTCTCTCTCAACTCACCCACTGTGTTTCTGTCCACAGTATCTAGCCTTTCATAATATTTTTATATCCATTTTGGCTTGATAAATACTTTGACTCCTGTTCCTTAGGTTTACCACTTCTGCAACACTTTGCAAACACACACACACACACACACACACACACACACACACACACACACACACA
>CABHPH010135937.1:65275-75675 GCA_902168325.1 Peromyscus nudipes | reverse complement strand
GTTTTTCGAGACAGGGTTTCTCTGTATAGCAGCTCTGGCTGTCCTGGAACTCACTCTGTAGACCAGGCTGGCCTTGAACTCAGAGCTCTACCTGCCTCTGCTTCCCCAATGCTGGGATTAAAGGTGTGTGCCACCACAGCCCGGCTCCACTCCAAGCTGCCTTTCTTGTTGAGTGACTTTATCTGCAGAGCCCTTTTCCACAGCTGTTGAGAGGCAAAAGCCCTCACACCATTGCCTGGAGTAAGCAGATGGTCCAGTTTTAGTTCGTGTCCTTATATTTTCCAGGCACTGGATGCCTGCCAAAAACTAATCAAATTATTCAGTGAAAACTCCAAAAGCAAAAACATTAGTTGAGTGCGACTATTTGAACCCCTAATGTGAGCTCCACTTTTAATCATGTTCATGAGAGTTCTGGCACATTTGGAGGAGAGAAAACGTAATCTACTGTAATCCAGCATCATAGGTCACCTGTCACCACCAGGCATCGACCACATGATGTTCACATCTTACTCCTTCAGGTGACCACTAACATTTTGAGCATTTTATGCGTGAGCTCTCATGGGACATAGTGAGGATGGAGATCAGCGTTGGAGAGGATAACTACCCTGAGATTCTGTGAGCGCAAAGCTGGTATTTGTGGAATGACGGGAGAGAGCAAGACAGGTAAAACAACATACTTGTCATAACACTTTTATACACAGTTCCCCTAGGGACCGTGACAGCGGAATAACTACATACGCACTACCTATATACACATACTGTTTAATGTTTGATGTGTGCTATGTTTACACACACATGGTGTTTAATATAGTAAACCTCTTTTTTTTCCTCTTGGTTTTTTCAAGACAGGGTTTCTCTGTGTAGCCCTGGCTGTCCTGGAACTCACTCTGTAGACCAGGCTGGCCTCTAACTCAGAGATCTGCCTTCCTCTGCCTATGGAGTGCTGGGATTAAAGGTTTGAGTCACCACCACCTGACTAACAAACCCAGAGCTTGGGATGTAGAGGCAGGCAGATCTCAGATCTCTGATCCAGGGCCAGCCTGGTCTACAGAGCTAGTTCCAGGACAGCCAGGGCTACACAAACCCTGTCTTGAAAAACAAAAAACCTACAAACAAAACAACAAAAAGGTTTATTATAGGAGCTGGAGAGATGGCTCAGTGGTTAAGAGCACTCAGTACTCTTGCAGAGGACCTGGGTTTGGTTCTCAGTACCCACATCATAGCTCACTACCTCCAGTAACTCCAGTTCCAGGAGCTCCAGCACCATCTTCTGGCTTCTGTGGGTACCAGGCACACACATGGTGCACAAATATAGATGCAGGTAAAGCACTCATACACATAAAAATAATAATATTTTTTAAAGTTTGCTATAAAAAAAAGAACAAGTCTGTGATCTAGGTGTGACTGAAGGTAACTCTGATTCTGCAATTCAATTATTTCCAATGCTATAGAGCAATGCATCTGACCAAACTCTTTCTGTGTCTCTATTCTTGTTCAGGTTAGAGTAATAATCTATATATTGACTGTTAGGGATGCAAGGATAATTAAGGAGAAGAGAGCTAACTAGAACAGACATCAAGTGTTTTAAAATCTTAAATGCTGGGGCTGGAGCTGGAAATGGCTCTATGGTTAAGAGCACGTGGGGCTCTTGCAGAAGACCTACGTCTGGCTCTCAGTGTCCCAGAAACAGCTCACAACTGTCTGTAACTCCAGTTCCCAAGGTCCAACACCCTCTTCTGGCCTCTTTGGGCACTGCATACACATGGTACATGAAAGGACCAAGCAGATGCCATAACAGGCTGCTCAGTCTTCTCTCAGAAATCAGGCCTCAATTTCAGTTTCCTGAGACTTGAGCAAGCAGTTTCTGGGAGGGTCATGAACAAAAGACACAGTCCTTGCAGTAGCTTCCTTTCTGCACGTACTCTGACCGCTCAAGGTTCAGCCAGATGTTTACTGTATGGGGCCCCTCACCAACTTAGAGTTATGTGCATGAGTCAAGGACAGAGCCTGGACCACTGAGCCAGCCCCCACAGTCAGTACATGCTTGGCCAGCCAGCCCCCATGGCGGCTCAAGGACAAAGCCTGGGACTTGTGCTGGACTGCCCCCAAAGTGGTCATTGTAACCCCCAACCAGTAAATTCAAAGGTTACATACCCTCACCCAATTAAAGGAAACCAGGATTCCTAAGTGCAGATAAGAACTTAGACCCCTTCTTCCCAGGTGGCTTTATCAGCTACAGAAACTTAAGAAAACAGAGTCAGGATATTCAACCATCTGGCAGAGGCTAAGTGGTCATAAAACATCCCAAACTTCATGGACCCGGAGATGGGTTGTAAAACTCCTGACAGGGCAAACAGATAAGCTAAAATAAGACCAAGTCCAGGCCCAGGAAAAACTGGACCAATCAAGGATGGACCCGTACTAACCCCCTCCCCTCTAAGAAATTTGATGGGTTTTGCCTATAAAAACTAACTTCCCCAAGAAAGGACAAGCTCCTCCTGGCCTCACTGCTACGAGTGAGTGCTCTGGACGAGCTTCCCTGACCATGGCTTGTAAGAACAAACCTTGCTTTTGCATTCTGTACCTAAAGTCTCCGGTGGCTTCTTTGGGGAGTGATCTGGGCATAACAGTACATAGACATACATGCAGTCTGAACACTGCTACACATAAGTAAACACATTTTTTTTTTTTTTTGGTTTTTCGAGACAGGGTTTCTCTGTGTAGTTTTGGTGTCTTTCCTGGATCTCACTCTGTAGCCCAGGCTGGCCTCGAACTCACAAAGATCCACCTGGCTCTGCCTCCCGAGTGCTGAGATTAAAGGCGTGCGCCACCACTGCCGGGCAGTAAACACATTTTTAAAATATTAAATACCCATCTAGTCAGGGGTGATGCATGCCTTTAATCCCAGCACTAGGGAGACAGAGGCGGTAGGAAACCTTGCTCTGAAAAAACCGAATAAAAACTAAATAAATAAGTAAATAAATACATACATACAAACTACATACACACATAAAATACTAAATACCCTTCAACTCTATCGTCTCGAACGTCACCAGCACCCCCAATAGCCCATCTGTAGCCCATAATCCCAAGTGGTCTCCTAACTGTCTAACCCAAACTAGCCCTACATGGCTGAGAGCACATCATTCAGAAGCTAAAATGAGAACTCTGTGACTTGTGTCACTCACTCTGACTTGTGTCACTCACTCTGACTTGTGTCACTCACTCTGACTGACTTGTGTCACTCACTCTTCCCGTCCTGAACAGATCTGCTTGCCTTGGACTTTCAGAACATTCTTTTCTTTGCTAATTTCCCACAGGAACAAAGGAGTTTACAGTTTAGTGTATGTTCCACCTCAACAGGCACTTTCGTTTGTTTGGTTTTCGTTTTTGAGACAGGGTTTCTCTGTATAGCTCCAGCTGACCTGGAACTCACTCTGTAGGCCAGGCTGGCCTCGAACTCACAGATCTGCCTGCCCCTGCCGCTGGAGTGCTGGGATCAAAAGTGTGCGCCACCACCGCCCTGCATTTTTTTTTCAACATGTAATTTTTATTAATATGCTCATTCTGAAGATGTACCAAGGCAAAGAAGCAGAGTTTCAATACGGAAGGAACTAGTGTAGACTCAGGCTTGCCGGGAGCTGCTGTGGCTTGGCAATCATACCTAAGCTGAGTTTTGGGCTCTGGGTCTGCCACTTACAGGTAAGAGGCCTCGAGCTTAGGCTGCAACCTCTCAGTGACTGTATTTCTCTTTTTTCACTTATTCTCTCTAGTCCCTTTTCACATCTACACTCTCCCCTTTTCATCGAAATTTGTTTGTTTTTTTTCCCATAATGTTTCTTCTCTTTCTGTGTTCACTTATTTTCAAAGTACAAAGTTTGTAGCCTGTATCACACTATTCTGCATTTCCAAGTTCTGGGAGAGTCTAATAATTATCTCTGAATACCTGCTGGCCTTCACTCAAGATGAGTTATTTCCTTATGTGTCTGAAACACGACCCAAAATTGTTTTGGCTGTCGGAACTTCCTGTGGTCTTATTTATGGAACTATCCTTTTGGAGGCGTTTTTTCATTTGTTTCAATTGGCATTCTACAGTTATGCCTCAATGCAATTGTCTAGACGGAGATGTTCTGCTGGGAGCCCAAAGGGAGACATTTCCATTCTCCTCTTCCCAGCAATATAAGACAATGGGTTTATACAGAGGTCACGGCTTCCAATCAAATCTCTATTTCTTTTCCTTTTCCTTCCAGGATAGGTAGCTGAGTATGACCCTTGATAGAATGCCTCACTCTTAAAACAAGATTCCTACAAGATTAGAAATAATGTTGCTCGACCTTGCTTGGTCGTCTGTTGGGACAGCCTGTCTCTGAGTGGGCAACTTGGGGAGAGAGACGTGAGCTGCAACCATTTCCACCCCTCTAAAGGGTGGCAGCCATCTTTGTCCTCTGGCAGACCCCTTTGACTTCCCTCGGGAGGGAGCATGCCCCTTCGCTGTGTTCGCCAATAAACATAGTCTCCTCTCTGTAAAGGCAGGCTCCCACCTCTGTTTCTGTCTCTTTAAGCTGCTGCAGAAATCTGGCAACTCTGAACTTTTAGTTTTATTTATTTATTCATTTACTCATTATTTTTAGCAGTGGTAGGGGTTGAACCTAGGACCTTGTGAATGCTGAGTAAGCACTATACTTGGAAGATCCTGCACTTCTACCTCCTGTCTCCCACCTCCTCCTACCTCTGCCTCTGCTGGGTTTATAGATATTCACTGCCACACCAGGTATATGTGAAACTCGTGATAGAACCTAGCGTTAGGGGCGTGCTAAGCAAGCAGTGTGCTGACAAAGCTACTTTCCTAACCCCTAAAAAGAAAATCTCTTAACTCTTTTGTTTGTTTGTTTTTGTTTTCAAGACATGGTTTCTCTGCATAGCCCTGGCTGTGCTGGAACTCGCTCTGTAAACCAGGCTGGTCTCGAACTTAAAGATCCACCTGCTTCTGCCTCCCAAGTGCTGGGATTATAGACTTGCACCACCACCGCCACCAGGCAAGATGTTAATATTTCATTAGATCAACAATTTGCTAAGGTTTTCTGCAGCTTATAAAATTTAGTAGTTAATTTTATACCAGTTCCACAGCAGTGTTTGGTTTCATGGCTAGCTCCTTGCACATTAGTGAGTCCTAGTAGGTTATGACCTAGCTGTGAAGATTACTCTCTGTTAGTCAGTTTTCTGTCACTGTATCAACTTATGGTGGGGACAGGTTGGGGACAGGTTGGTTTTGGAGGTTTCAGCCCATGATGAACTGGTCTTCTTGCTTTGGATTTGTGGTGAGGCAATCCTTTTCAGTGAGCATGGGGAAAGGTATTACTGGAGTCTTAGGCCTTAGGCTTCAGACTCTGTGTGTGTGTGTGTGTGTAGGGGGGTACACTAGCAAATTAGGTCCAATCATTTACCCCAGAAACTAAAGAAAAGTAGTGTTGTAAAAGAACTTTAATCAGCATAACCATACCTGCAAGACAAAAGATTAGTTTCTTAGCTGTGTGTTTGCTGGTCCTGACATAATTCTTAGGTTATAGAGGGAGGTGAAAAGTGGGAGGATGTAAAGACGTACAGAAGACCATACAGAAACAGCCTTGGTCAAACTGTGGTCAGATTAGTCACAGTCTCAGGATTTGTCAGGTGGGGTCTTGTCACCCCAAGAAAGTCATTGCTGCCTGGGGAAGGTTTGACTATTGTCAAAAGATATTCACTAGCCAGGTGTGGTGGAGTATGTTTTTAATATCCCACACTCAGGAAGCAGAGTTTGAGGCCAGCTTGGTCTATAGAGTGTGTTATAGGACAGCTAGAGAAACCTTGTCTTGAAAACCCAAACCAAACCAACCAACTGACCAAGCAAAAAAGATATTTGCTCATCAGTCTCTTTGTTCTTGGAACTCTAGGTAGCTTCAGAGGACAGTGACTCAGAGCAAAGGTGACTGATGCAAAATGCTGGCAGAGAGGCAATGGTCATTTATACCCTGCTTTAGTGACCCATTGAGTATCTGTCGGGCCAAGCGAAGAGTCAGTGTTTTTAGGAAAAACATTGTCTATGACCTTGTAACAAAATTAATTGTATCATGAGCCATGCAAAAAAGAAAAGGGGTTCAGCATCAAATATACCCCTCAGGGCACACCCTCACGATCAGAGGACCTCTCACAGGCTCTGTCTCTCAAGAGTTTTTACCATAGCCCAACAGCAGCAACCCAGGGATGAAGCTGGGGATGAACACGTGACTTTGGGGAGACATTCAAGATCCAGACTCTATGAAGAAATCCATTACCTTACATTCTAGCTGAAAAAAAAAATCCATTTTAAAAGGGGGCTGGAGAGATGGCTCAGTGGTTAAGAGAACTGGGTACTTTTCCAGAGGACCCAAGTTCAATTCCTAGTACCCACATGGCAGCTCACAGACTGTCTGTGACTCCAGTTCCAGAAGATCTAGCACTCTCATACAGACATAGATGTTGGCAAAACATCAATGCACATAAAAATAAATAAATAAATAAATACATACATACATACATACATACATAAATAAATAAATAAATAAATAAATAAATAAATAAATAAGGGGGGGATCCAAACTCTAGCTCCCAGTTAGACTAGCAAACTGAGAGAAAGAAAAACTGAGAGAAAGCAAATCCTAAAGAAAGCAAGAGTTCATAAAAAAATAAAAATAAAAAACTAGCAGAATCAGTGGCCAGTTAGCGTTCAGTTTCTGAGCTACAGTGCCAAATTCTAGAAGCTAAATTTGAACACTGCAGATTCAGTTTAACTGCAGCCAGTCATTCTGAACTTCCAGGATGACACCTCAAGCGCAGTATCCTTCATAGGTGTTTGTTGTACAGCAGTTTCCATTGAGATTAAAACTCTGTAGCTATAGTTTTCCTGCTGGGCCCACAGTCAGGACAAATCTCTGCCACCCGCCAGTCTCCGAGCTCCCAAGTCCTGCCAGTCTCCGAGCCCACTTATAAAATAAACACACAGACGCTTACATTATTTAAACTGCTTGGCCATTAGCTCAGGCCTATCATTGTCTAGTTCTTACTCTTATATTTAGCCCATTTCTATTAATCTCTACTTTGCCACGTGGCTCGTGGCTTACCGGTACTTTACATCTTCCTTCTCCTGGCCGCGGCTCCGGGCCGTCTCCCCTCTACCTTCCTGTTCCCTCAATTCTCCTCTCTGTTAGTCCCGCCTATACTTCCTGTCTGGCTACCGGCCAATCAGCGCTTTATTGATACAGAGTGATATCCACAGCAAAACTCACTCTCTTGGAGGGAAGCTCATTAAAACATAGGCTATTAGAAAGCAGGCAACAACAGGATATCCAAGAGGGAAGCTTGTTAAGACACAGGATCTTAATAGGGAGTTAGCAACATGTTCTAAGGGGAGGTGAAACATTCTATCCTGGAGGAAACTACTTAAGTTCAGGAAATAAACAATTCAGTAGCTTAAGGAAGTTACTGAAACTGATCAGAAACACTAGACCCCTTGAAGCATGATCCTAATTAGTCTTATCAATAAAAACCGGAGTCAAATATTGGGGTAATAACCTGAAAGATCAGAGAAGCAAATGAGCAGCCACTAGTGACCTCTTACCCATCTGGATTCTCAGACTGAAAGGGCCCTCAATCCTGTCTCCACCCACCTTATATTCCTGTCTCCACCTCCCAATTGTACTGGGGTTAAAGGTGTGTGCCACCACTGCCTGACTCTATGGTTAACTAGTGGCTAGCTCCGCCCTCTAATCTCTAGGAAAGCTTTATTTGTCAGAACACAAACAAAATATTGCATAACAGCTCCTCCTTTCCCAAACACGTTTAACTATGAGGATGCTGAGAGGCACTCTCATAGGAGCTGAGGTGCCTAGTAATGGGCTCAGTCCAGCTGTCCTGGATAGGGTTTGTTTGTTTGTTTTTGTTTTGCTTTGTTTTGGTTTTTGTCAACTTGACATAAAGTAGAATCATTTGAGAAGGAACCTCAATTAAGGAAATGTCTCCACCAAATCGATGTGAGAGGGCCCAGGTCATTGTGGATGACAACCTTGGGGAGGTGGTCCTAAGTTGTAAAAGATGTAGAATAATATTTCAAGGTGTGTTACTCTTGTTAATGCTCTGGAACGTTTGTTTAATGATGCAAAGATGTGTTTGATTAAATAAAATTCACCTTTGGTCAGGAGGCTGAGTCAGCAACTAGCTGACAGGAAGTGGTGGGGAGGAGCCAGGTGAGAAAGGGTTGATGAGGTGGGTCGAGGAGAGGCAAGAGGGCTTTTTGGAGGACGCAAGCAAGGAGAGGAGGGGAGCTACTTGCTATTCAGCCTCTCTGAGGAGCAGAATTCCACCTTAACCTTTGAATCTTGAGTTCTTTGGAGGGAGAGGGGTTTAGTTAAGATCCCTTCATAGCTTTGCAAGAGTTGGAGCCGGAGAGATTTCCCTCCGGCTATGGCCCTTGTGGCCTAACGGCTGCTGGTAGCAGCGAAGCTACAGTTGCTGATTCAGACAGCTGTAGCTTAAAAGGTAGCAACCATTTAAAAAAGGACAATAAAAAGAAAGCAGGCTGAGCAAGCCGTGATGAGCAAGCCAATAAGTTGCATTCCCCCGGGGCTCCTACGTCAGTTCCTGTCTTCAGGTTTCTGCTGTCCTTTGATGATTATATTAGATACTTTTCTATTGTGATAAAACACCATGAACGTGATAACTTATAAAAGAGTTTAGTTGGGCTTAGGGTTTCAGAAGGTTAGAGTCCGTGGTGGCAACGCAAAGGCATGGTGACAAGGACAGCTCATAGCTCCCTTCTAGATTCACAAGCAGGAGACAAGACACACTAGGAATGACACAAGTCTTTCGAAATCTCAAAGCCCAACTGCAGTGACACACCTCCTCCAACAAGGCTGCGCCTGCTAATCCTTCCCAAACAGTTCCACCGACTGGAGGTCACATATTCAGACATGAGCCTACGAGGGTCATTCTCATTCAAACCACCACAGTGATGGACCATACAGTGTGGCAGTCAGTGTAAGCCAAACAAGCCCTTTCCTCTCCCAGCTGCTCTTGCCCATGGTGTTTAATCACAGCAATAGAAACCCTAAGACACCAGCCAAGACACTTGGAAGAATCAGAGACCAGCCAAGAAGAGCTGGGAAGAGGCTTAGACTAACTCAACTGTCTAGAAGGTATGCTGTTTAAGCTGTTGAGCTGCCTGCAGGCTGTCCAGTGTGCTCCAGGATTCCAGCTTTTAGGAGCCATCACAGGGCAGCAGTCACTCCTGCTGGTGTAGGCTTTGGTAATGCAGCTTGCTTTGAACCCTCTCTGCTTCCGTAAGCAACCCTTCACCCACATCCCTTTAAACCCAATGAGACTCATTGGTTTGCCAAGTTGGGTTTTGGTTGTGTCCTCACTGTGTTCTGTCGTTGGCTCCCTACCTGGATGAGTAGCTGTTTGCTCATGCGTCCCCAGGATCAGTGTCACATGAGTTCTGCATGGTTGTGGCCCTGCCTGGGATGGGGTGACAGGGTTAATGAACTAACTAAATGCTACGTGAAGTCGCATCTGTAGGTGTATTAATCCCTACTCTGATTGTCAGCCAGAATGGGTTTTAAGAATTTCAATATAGCCTTTGTTGATTCCACCTACAGCTGTTAAATAGCACCCCTTTCTCTATCTTCATCCTTGGTCCAACTTTTTAGGATTTTTCTTTTATCAGGATTAACCCTTACATGTGCGATGTTTAGGTGGTAAGCTCTTGGGGTCAGGCACACTGATTATTTTTCCAATGATTATGTTCCCACGTTTGGGGTAGTGCCTGGAACAAAAGAAACAGACCACTGGTGTTTGCTGAATTCAAGAATATGTAGAGAGCATACCCAGTGGAAAACTATGCTCAGAGAAGCAAGGCTAAGTTTCTTGTCTAAACCTGTCAGGAAGAAGACACATGGGTTCTTTCCAGCATCGTCTTTGCTATGAGTAATTAGAAATGGAGAACATCAGTGTCCTTGTAATTATGTTCTGTTGTTCTTTTCTTTCCACTCTGGATGAGATCTTCCTCCTAATGTTCTGGATTCCTTACTCTATTGCCATAACCAAATCCTCTGGTCTGTGCCTGATCCCCACTCTCCTCCCCCGCCCCTTCACTTATATATATATATCATCAGTATCTGGAGGAGGAGAAAAGAAAAGACTGGCTGAAATACACAGGAAAATCCCCCCCCACCCCGGTCTCTGTCTCTCTCTCTTCCTCCTCCTCCTCCTCCTCCTCCTCCTCCTTCTCCTCCTCCTCCTCCTCCTCCTCCTTCTTCTTCTTCTTCTCTCTCTCTCTCTCTCTCTCTCTCTCTCTCTCTCTCTCTCTCTCTCTCTCTCTCTCTCTCTCT
>CABHPH010135937.1:20414-65265 GCA_902168325.1 Peromyscus nudipes | reverse complement strand
TCTCTCTCTCTCTCTCTCTCTCTCTCTCTCTCTCTCTCTCTCTCTCTGTGTAGCCTTAGCTGTCCTGGAACTCAATGTGTAGATCAGGTCGGATTCGAATTCACAGAGAGCCGCCTTCTTCTGCCTCCAGAGTGCTGGGATTAAAGGTATGTGTTATCACTGCCCGGCTATCCCTTCTCTCTTTATGGCACTGTCAGTTACTGGCTGTTAAGTTTGGGAAGTTAAACTGATATGTGGCTGAGTTTCCTGTTCTATGATGTGGGCATAATATTAAGCCATGTCAGCCTCGCTGAGAGGACTAACTACATTAGGTAGCCAATGTGAAACTCTTAGTAGGAGCACTCTCTCTCTTTCTTTAATTATTTTAATTCATTGATTATTATTAATGTATGTGTTACGTGTGTGTATGACTTTTGCAGAGTCTGCTCTCTCCTTGCACTTTTCCATGGATT
This sequence comes from Peromyscus nudipes, assembly GCA_902168325.1. Lineage (NCBI taxonomy): Eukaryota > Metazoa > Chordata > Mammalia > Rodentia > Cricetidae > Peromyscus > Peromyscus nudipes. The sequence goes on along the minus strand of CABHPH010135937.1, from coordinate 64,813 downwards.
CCAGGGATTGAAGTCACATCATCAGGCTTGTGATTGCTGAGTCATCTCCCCGGCCCCAGGGGCTGTCTCTTCATGTGTACTCAACAAAAGTTAAAAACTGTTGCTTTCAGTCGGACGGGGCTGGCGCACGCCTTTAATCCCGGCACTCAGGAGGCATAGGCAGGTGGATCTCTGTGACTTTGAGGCCAGCTCGGTCTATGGAGTGAGTTCCAGGACAGCCAGGGCTATACAGTGAGACCCTGTCTCAGAAAGCCAAAATTAATTAAAATAAAAGACACACTTTGTCTTCATCTCCATTTTCTGCCATATAACTCCTAAAATCCTTTGAGTCTCCAAATTGATTTTTTTCCTGTGCTAATAAGTTGACTTACTGGATTGCAGTCACAGTGCAACTTCAAAATAAGGCCATGGGGATGGATGTTGCTCAGGGGTACTTGCCTAGGATGTCTGAGGCCTGGGTTTGATCCCAAGCACCTCTCTCTCTCTCTCTCTCTCTCTCTCTCTCTCTCTCTCTCTCTCTCTCTCCCCCCCCCCACACACAGAGAGACAGACAGACAAAGAGATGGTGGGGTGATTGGTTGGTTACTGGAAAGACCAAAACATAATTAAAGGGTTGAGACTTACACACACGCCATCTCTAGGGCGAGGAGAATTCCTAAGGCCAATTCTAATGGCCTAGGATTTAAACCAATTATACCTATATAGTAGAGCTTAAATCAAATTCCCAAAAAGGGTTCAGAAAGCTTCCAGAAGCCTGAATAAATGGAGGTCACAAGGAAGGCATAGAAGCACTGTGCCCTTTCCTGCAGGCTTCACACTAGGCATGTACCTCTCCATCCTTATCCTTCATAATCGTCCTTATAGTAAACTAGGAATCATGTTTGTTTCCCTGAAGTCTGTGAGCCACTTAAGTAAACTATCAAACTGGGTGAGGGGGAACTGGAAACTCTGATTAATAGTGAACCATTCAGATATGCTGGCAAATGCACCGGGGAGCTTGCAAATAGCATCTCATGTGGGCCAGGGAGACATAAGAACTGAACTGGGCTAGAGGATACCCCACTGGTGTCCATAGCTGCAGAACTGCTTGTTTGATTTGAGCAGGCAGAAGTCTGTGCACACCATGTTATGAGAGCAGAGAGCAGAACACCAGGAGATGATATCTTTGCTTCCATGGAGAGACAAGGCCCTTCCTTAGTGATGACCACCCAGCAGAGCCGCTAAGAGCCATGGTAGCAGGAACAGTGAGGGCGGAAGAGAAACCGGAATCAGGGGCTTTCAAGGTCCTTCAGCCAGTAAGCTGCAGGGCTAAGACATGGAGCGGGGAGTAATTGAGTCTCAGCTGCACTAGCTTCTGGGTCACTGCCAGGTGGCAGATCAAGTCTGAGTGGAGAAATTTCCTCAGAGAAGAAGCAATAACCTGGCTCTGGTTACCTGAGTCAGGACGTTCTGGAGAACAAAATAGCATTTACTCAATGAACCAAAGAGAAAGGGGATTTCCTGAATGTCTAATTCTTGAATCAGCTACTGTTTGCTTCAGATAAAGTATAAGACATGCACAAGCTGTGGAGACAGAAAGAAAGCAAAAACCAAACAATAGAATTTTCAAACAAGAACAGGTTGAAGACGGGGAATTCATTGGTTTTTGTAACCGAAACATCCAGGTGTGAACAGCTCTTAGCACTGGTTTCTTGGCTCAACCCTGAGCTCTGTGTCAGGTTCCATGTGCAATGTGATAGGCTCCTTTGGTGACAAATGTTCTGGAACGGAGTTCAGCAAGACAGAAGTCGCCTGCCACCCTGTTGACTCCGACCAAGTCTGAGAGTGTCGAAGACAGACCTGTTTGTGAACTAACAATGGACTACGTAAAATGATGTTCTCTTTGTCTACATGTGGCTCATGTGACTCCCTCCAGAGGTTCTAAGTAAAATTAGCTGAGTGGGAGCCACATGGTTTAACAGTGTGGAGAGAGGGAATTTCCAAACCAAAATTGTGGCTATTGTCACAAGCCCAGTAGATAGACGATCAGCTAGTTTACTACAATTTTTAAACTTGTTTTAGGCACTGTTAACATGCTGAAGTTGTTTTGTTTTGTTTTTGCACACAGTAGGGATTTTGAGAAAACATACTCCTGTGTTGGAATTCATTAAAAGGTGACTAGTAATTGACCCACCCTTCAGACTGAGTAGTCTTAGCTGTTCTGTCTACAACAGTCACTTGGCCTATAATTCTGGCTGGGCTTCACTGGTCATCCTCACATATTTTGTCCCGTCTCTCTATTACACTGATACCAGTAGTAATAAACAACCTGTCCAGTGATTCAGTCACTTGATGACTCTGTTTCCACTGACATGTGACACAGTCAGAAGCATTTGAACATCCACTGGCTTGAAAACAGGAAATAATCTCGGCAAGTATGAAGTCACTGTAACTCATGTTCTTTAGTATCATGTCCTGAACAACACTGGGCTGACTGGACGGATGGTATAACCCCTCAGTGGAGCACCTACACTTTATTTTACTTTTTTATTATTTTATGTTTATGGGTGTTTTGCCTACGTATATAATGGAAACACAGTTTCAGGTGTTTGATTGCTTTTAGCAGATAGGCCTATGCCATTGTTCTTTTGAACACAGACAACTCCAGAAGAGTGGATTTTCCACCTTTCAATTGTGACTAAGAGGGTAACCTTATCAATTTGGATGTTGAGATGTGTCCATTTAAATATGAGGCGCGTAGGCAGAATTTTGATCCTGAGAATAGGTGTGTGGGGGCGGGGAGGAGAGCAAGAGAGAGACAAAAACCGGCCCAGGGCGGGGCACAGTTCAGTTGGTAGAGTGTTTACCTAACATGCGTGGAGCCACTTTCCATTACAGCGGGGACCCAAATGCGACAACGACTGTGGCGCTGGAAAGTCAGTCTCTGCCTGCAGTGCTCTCCGGACTTCGTCCTGCTTGCCCTAGCCTACACATGCACTCTACAGTGTTCTAGGACTTCTAAAGCGAATGCACCCTTAGCTCTCCCTGCAGCAATTCTGGGAGGATTTTGTTTTCGGTTGTTACACTGTGTGTGTGTGTGTGTGTGTGTGTGTGTGTGTGTGTGTGTGTGTGTAAGGAAGGAAGGTGACTCTGGGGTTTTCTACTGTTAGTAGCATTGGAAGCAGCTATGCTTGATAACTGTATGCTGCCTGCACCTTTTTGTTTTTGTAAGACATTACTTCTAATTAATTCTGACTCAGCCTCCCGGAGATAATCACTCAGTTCTTCTAAGCCTGAATGTACTTGACAAGGAATTCTTCTTTGCTGTGTTAGTACTTGGATGCCACACAAGCCTCTGCTTATGCTTCCTAGTTGAGTCTTAGTAATAAAATAAACTTTAAAAAAAATATGCCCAAGAATTTAAAATTTTTAAAAACGAAAATATAATTACATCATGTCCCTCTTCCCTTTCCTCTTTCCAGTAATTTCTCCTCCCCCTTCTCAAATTGATGTCCTTTCGTTCTTTGTTATTGTTACATAAATGTATGAATACATATCACTACAACCTGCTGATCCTGTTTATTGTTACTTGTACGTATGTGATTTAAGGGCTGATCACTTGGTACTGGATAATCAATCATCTCTGGGGAAGACTAATTTCTCTATCTCTCAGCATTCCTTAGTTACTTGTAGTTCTTTGTCTAGGGCCAGGATCCTATTGATGGATTCACAACACGCCCCCACGGTTGGGCATGGTTAGGCATGTTTGCGCATGCTCGGTGGACCTGGACACTCGCGTGACCAGGACCCTGTGGTTTTGCGTGGTTGCATAAGAGCGTGCAACGTAACCATGTGATCTGCGCATGCATGGAGTAGCCACATGGACCTCTGTACGCGTGCACCACCCAGCCTTTATAAACTGGAGCCATATTCCCGGCTTCCTCTTCTTCTTCTTCTTCTTTCCTACACACGTGTCTCTCCTCAGGCCTGAGCACTTGTCTGTCTCTTTATCTTAATAAAACTCTTGTTAGTGGATTCTGTCATGTTTCGTGACATTTCCTCGCAGGGTAAGAGCACCGCTAAATAACTAACACCTATGAGATCCCCTCTCCCCCCAATGCATGTGAGCATGTCTGTTGGTGTTGTCCTTATTCTGATCTTGTTTGGGCAGCCATGTTGTTGAGGTATTGACTTAGTTAGGGTTTCTATTACTGTGATAAAACACCATGACCAAAAAGTAACTTGAGAAAGGAAGGATTTATTTCATCTTACAGTTTGAAGTCCATCATCCAGGGCAGGAATCTGGAGACAAGAACTGACACAGAGGCCATGGAGGAATGCTGCTGAGTGGCTTGCTCAGTCTGCTTCCTGACAGTCCACAGCGACCCAGGCCCTCTCACATCAATCATCAATTAAGAAAATGCCCCACAGGCTTGCCCACAGACCAATCTGGTAAGGATACTTTATCCTTTGAGACTAAGGATACTAGTCTCAAAAGTGACTAGAGTTGATATAAAACTAACCGGCACAGGTATCACAGGTGAAGCGTCCCTGTAATTTCTAGGAGACACAGTCTCACAGCAGATTTCCCAGTCCTCTGTCTCTCCAAATCTTTTCCTCTTCACCTTAATGAAATGTTCACTGAGCTTTAGGTGCAGAAGTTGTGTTGGAGATGTATTCATTGGGACTGGGCATCTCATGATCGGTTGTGCTCTGCATTTTGACCAGTTGTGGCTTTCTAGAATAGTCTCCAACTTTTGCAAAGAGAAGTTTCTTTGATGAGGAGTAAAAGCTACACTTATCTGTGAGTACAAGAATAAGCATTTAGAATGCAGTTAGGCGTTCTGCTGGTTTAGGAAAGTGGCAGTACTGGTAGCAGGTTCTCCTGTAAGATTCAAGGTCTCACTAGTCCTGAGTAGTTGGCTCCATTTCCAGTACCAGGCATGATTTCCCTCTTATTGAGCAGTCCCTTGAATTCCAAGATATGAGTGTCATATCTTGTCATTCTAGTCATAAGAGTCACAGCTGGGTAGAACCATCGGTCACTTTTCTTCCTTGGCAGCCTGAATAGATAGTCTGAGTACTATGAAAGCTAATCCAGGGAGAGGAGGCTTTCAGGTCAGATCCACTTTGGATCCCCTGAGTCCTGTGTTCAAAGTGCATGGTGTCTTCAGCAATAGGTACTTACCTTCACCCCCTGGAAAACAACCAAGGCCAACAGCAATAGTTAATATTGTTAACTAACAACCGGCAAGGGGGTTTCTCATGCCTGGTGCTGGGGGTTTGTTAGTCTATGGTTCTTAGGGGGAGTGTTATTAGTCCAAGTGGCATAATTTCATAAACTAAACTTTAAAAAAAATTTGTGTGCTCCAGAATCCAGAGGAAGCATGGAATCCCCTAGAACTGGACTTTCAGGTGATTGTGAGCTGCCATGTATGTACTGGGAATCCAATCCAGAGTCTCTGGAAAAGCAGCCAGTACTCGTAACTACTGAGCGATCTCTCCAACCCTGTAAACTGAATTTCTAAAAGAAAAAGTAATACCTACATGGATTAGGGAGTGGGAATAGAGAAAATATATATGTATATAAATATAAATATGTATGTGTATGTCTGCTCTTGTATGTATTCTCATATATACATATATAATAAAATTCTCTTGCATAAATTTTATTACTTAAAATTTTTTTAAATAGAAAAACAATGAAAATTAGAAATAGAGGATACTCTTTGCTAGAGGGTGCTGTTGCAGAAGGCCATCAAGGTTCTGGAAAACTAAGGTTTCATCATAATGTAACCATCTAATTGTGTGCTCATACAACAATAGGCAAACCAATAATAACTCATTTATAACAAAAAGAAGCTATGCATTTTTAAAGTTGCTGTGGGAGGAGAAATGGAGTGTGGGTTGGGGAATTTATATAGCATAATGTAAAGGATATGGCCATTAATATTTTCCACAACAAACAATTGCGTCATAGAGGGAGGCAATCTTTGTAGTCTAGCTCAGCCGCTCAGCAGCTGTGTGACTGTGGACAACCTTTTCAGCTCTTCTTATCCAAATAGTAGATAATATCAAGAGTACATTTTTTCAGAGTTAACTAGGGGTGATAACTGAATGTAGAGGAAAGGTTTCAATGGTGCCCTTGCTTATTGTAAAGTGCAGCACATGTTGTCGTCATTACTGTCATCAAAATTGCATTCAAGGGCATCTCTAAGATTGTGTTCATCCATAATCCACTCATTTGTGTTTCTTGTTCTACAACTCTTGACTAGTGTTAAGAGAAGACAGAATGCCCTTTCAGTTTTCTCCAGATTCTTTCTAAAAATTATTATTTTTATTTATCTTTTGAAAACTTTACACAATGTATTTTGATCATATTCTTTTCTGTTCCTCAACTCCTCCTTAATCTTCCCACTCATCTAACTTTGTGTTCTTTCTTTCACTTAACAAATAGATAGATGATAGATAGATAGATGATAGATAGATAGATTAGATAGATAGATTAGATAGATAGATAGATAGATAGATAGACAGATAGACAGACACACTGAAAGATAGATGACAGATAGACAGGTAGATATATAGGTAGGCAGGTAGCTAGCTTGCTAGCTAGCTAGCTAATCAGACAGACAGACAGACTGACTGACTGACTGACAGATAGATACCTGGTCTAAATTTCCTGGTCGAGTTTTTAGGGTCTTTTATGTATAAAATCATATCACCTGAAAATGTATTGTGCCTGCTTGTGGCAGTTTGAAAGAAAATAGCCTTCATAGGGAGTGGCATTATTAGGAGGTGTGGCTTTGTTGGAGGAAGGGTGTCACTGTGGAGGCGGGCTTTGAGGTTTTATATATGCTCAAATTATGCCCAGTGTGGTACACAGTTCACTTCCTGTTGCCTGTGGATCAAGGTGTAGAACTCTCAGCTCCTTCTCCAGAACCATATTTGCCTGCACCTGCACACTGCCATGTTTCCCACCAAGATGCTACTGGACTAAACTCTGAAACCGTAAACCAACACCAATTAAATGTTTTCCTTTGTAAGTGTTGCCATGGTCATGATCTTAGTTAGGGTGTCCGTTGCTGTGAAGAGACATCATGACCATGGCAACTCTTTTTCATTTGTTTGTTTTTTGTTTTGTTTCTCGGGACAAAGTTTCTCTGTGGAACAGCCTTAGCTGTCCTGGAACTAGCTCTGTAGACCAGGCTGGCCTCCAATCTACCACAGCAACTCTTACAAAAAAAATAATTTAACAGAGGGGGCTCACTTAAAGTTTCAGAGCTTCAGTCCATTATCATCATGATGGGGAGCATGTCAGCATGCCAGCAGACATGGTGCAGGAGCTGAGAGTGCTACATCTTGCAAGCAATAGAAAGTCAACTAAAACACTAGGCGGTATCCTAAGCATAGGACACCTCGAAGCCCACCCCCACAGTGACACACTTCCTCCAACACGGCCATACCCACTCCAAAAAGCCACAGCTCCTAATAGTGCCACTCTTTATGAGATTACGGGGGCCAATTACATTCAAACCACCACTTGTCTCTTCACAGCAATAGAAACCCTACGACAGCTTCCTTTCCTATTTGTATCCCCTTGATCTCCTTCAGTTGTATTATTGCTCTAGTGAAGACTTTAAGTATTTATTCAATATATCTAGAGAGTGGACATCCTTGTCTTGTTTCTGATTTTAGGAGAATTGCTTTGTGGTCTTCTCTATTTAGGTTGATTCTGGCTGTGGGCTTGCTGTAAATTGTCTTAAATATATTGAGGTACGTCCCTTTTTTCCTAGTCTCTCTAGGACTTTTATCATGAAAGAATGTTGGATTTTGTCAAAGGACTTTGCTGCATCTAACAAGATGGTCATGTGGGTTTTGTTTTTCAATATATTTATGTGGTAAATTATATTTATTGATTTATGTATGTTGCACCATCCCTGTGTTTCTGAGATGAATCAAACTTGATTATGGTGGATTTTCCTTTTGATGTGTTACTGGATTCAGTTTTCAAGTATTTTATTTAGAAATTTTGCATCTGTGTTCATAAGGGATATGAAATAAAATCAGGGGCTCACACAATGGAATGTATCTGGGCTAGAAGGGAAGGCTAAGAAGGGTGTTGGCAAGTAGCTAGGGACTTTGAGTCTGCAACAAGATATGGAGTCTGCAGAGAATTGAGGTGGGGTAGGGGAGGAGAGGCTAGTAGGCAGGCTGTAGCAGGACCAAAAGTAAATCTGGAGAGACTGGAATGGAGGACAGGAAGGATAGTGAAAATTGCCTACCTGTGTCTCAGTCCCGTGTGGCCACTGAGAGTCCCTGGTAGAAAGTGTTTCTGCAGAGAGAAGGCTGACACCAGGAGTGGATATGGTCGGAGAGAAGGATGAGAGAGTGGATGTGAGAGCTAAGGGGACCCGGAATTGAGCCAAGAGAACTCACTGTACTTTTTCATCCTCCCTCCCTTCCTTCCTTTTATTTCTTTTTTAAAGATAGGGTCTCACCAGGGTCACACCTTTAATCCCAGCACTCAGGAGGCAGAGCCAGGCAGATCTCTGTGAGTTCAAGGCCAGTCTGGTCAAAGAGCAAGATCCAGGAGAGGCACTAAAACTACACAGAGAAACCCTGTCTCGGAAAACCAAATAAATAAATAATTAAATAAACAAACAAACAAATAAATAAACAAATAAATAAATAAATAACTGGATACAATCTGATCTACTCTCTGCACAATCAGGTATGGCCCCTGGGGAGCACCTAAATCATCTAAATCATATGTGACTGGGTGGGTAATAAATCTACTTCAGAGGTAAAAGATGAAGTCATTTGGTCATATTTTCCAATCTGTTTTTAATCAGTAATAAAGCTGGTATTTCTGTAAAAATCAGAATTTGCTACCCTTTTTTTCCTTGATTTTGACTTTAAAAAGGAGAATCATTCTTTTTTGAGTTTCCATATTTTCCAGATCTGTTTTGTACAATGTGTTCTAGCAGATTACTGCAAGTTATATATACTAGTAGTCACTAATATACTTTCTTTTGCTTGAGAAGGTTGAAATCCAGTAAAAATAATAAGTTCTGAGCTGGCAATACAGCTCACTGGGTAAGGGCGTTTGTCCCCAGACCTGACAATCTGAATGTAGCCCCTGGATCCCATAGTGACGAGAGAACCAACTCCAGCAGGTTGTTGTCCTCTGACCACCATACACATTACCACAGCATGTCTGCAAATCCCCTTACAAATAACCTAATTAATAAAAATAAAAGATGCCGGGTGATGGTGGTGCATGCCTTTAATCCCAGCACTTAGGAGGCAGAGGCAGGCAGATCTCTGTGAGTTTGAGGCCAGCCTGGTCTACAGAGTGAGTTCCAGGAAAGGCGCAAAGCTACACAGAGAAACCCTGTCTAGAAAAACCAAATAAATAAGTAAGTAAGTAAATAAATAAATAAATAAATAAGTCTTCATAAATAACGGTAACAATGGTGAATCATTAAAGTAAGAGAAGTGAAAGAAAGCATGGTGGAAAACACAAAGGAGGGGGAATCACTACTATGTGGATGTTTCAAGGAAAAAGAACATGGAAGAGATAGGTTTTAATATGGCTGTTACCCTGACAAGTTGAACTGGGATAAGAGTCAGGAAGCCTTCTAAGGAAGGAGCAGAGCCATGAAAGTGGAACGGCATGAGGGGAGGGAGGAGAGCAAGCGGCATCGGGAGAGACAGCAAACACAGCTGATCCCCGTCTCTGCATAACCAGAGTCTCCAAGTATAGTACAGGAGCGATGGAGAGGGGAGAAGATGGAGGGAGGGATGGAGGGAAGGAGAGAGATAATTTTACTATATGAAATGGGCTCACATGATTGATTAGGGGGCCTGAGAAGCCCCTAAGTGAAGCACCTCTCAAAGTCTAGTCCAAGTCTGAAGACTGAGAACCATGAGGACTGATGATGTCAATCCGTGGTCACACAGGCAGGCAGGAAGTAGAGAAAGGGTCTATTTCTTCCTCTTAGCACCTTTTGTCTCCTCCAGTCCCTCACGAATTAGATGACAGACAGCCACACTGAAGTTGGTAGTGTACCTTCCAGAGGCCAGAGTCAGTCACTGGTCCAGACATGACCAGAAACAGTGTTTCATCTGGCCACCCCGCAGTCTTCAGACTGACACCTAACAGCAACCTATGACTCAGATGACTCAATTAGCTCAGACTTGAGTAACAGTGGGACCTGTAGGTAAATGACTCTAGCTACTTTTAGCTCACGTTGTTCTTCCTGTGGAGGTGGGGGAGAGTACCTCAGCAATTTTATGATTTATTACCTCAGCGACAGCAATTTTACTTAACCTTTCTCAAGTGGGTATCCTAATGTGTCAGGGGCTTCTAAAAGTTAGATAACATGTATATGCATTTTGCACAGCTCTAGATGTGCTACAGGTGCTAAGAAATGATAGCCATCACCATCATCATCCTTCTAGAGATGAGGTCAAATACCAGCACCAGAATTGTCACTTATTGGGTATCTGAACCTTGGTTTTCCTCATCTGTAAAATGGGGACAATAATTAATGACTGATGTCATTATGGCACAATCTGTGTATAGAACCCTTTAAAAGTCTATTGTTAGTAGCATTCACATTGAAAGATTTTTTTTTAAAAAGTTTGTGTGGGGGGGGTGCTGGAGAGATGGTTCAGCGGTTAAGAGCACTGGCTACTCTTCTAGAGGGCCTAAGTTCAATTCCCAGCACCCACATGGCAGCTCATAACTTTCTGTAACTCTCGTTCCAGGGGACCTGGCACACTCACGCAGAAATACATGCAGAAAAAAACACGAATACACATAAAATAAAAATAAATAAATCATTAAAATTTAAAAAAATTGAGGCTGGGTCTCATGCAGCCAAGGGTAACTTCAAACTCATGATGTAGCTGAGGATGACCTTGAACTCCTGACTGGCATACCTTTACCTCCCAAGTGCTGGGGTTACACGTGGATGATACCACAGGAGGTTTACTGTGGTGCTGCACATGGAACCCAGTGCTTCAAGCTGTCGCTCAGCACCCTACTAACTGAGCTCCATCCCCAGGCCAGTTGTGAAGACTCCATAAGTCCTTAAATGTAATGGTGTCTGGCATGCCTTCAACACTTCCCAAATGTTGGCTGTCGTCAGGATTCTACTGCTACAATCACTACTGCGGCTGCGTCAGGAAGACACAGCCTTCCGCTCTTCCTTAAGGGTTCTTTAAAGGATCTTCTCTGTGTCTGTCCCACTCTAAAATTACACAGCGAGTGGATGCACATGTAGATATTTTAAACTATAGACTGAGGACCTCTGAAGGCCAGTCTGTTGTGAGTCTCAGGAACACAAGGGCATCAGGACTAACGGTGTATTTAGAATAATAGGTACGGGGTGCCATTTGAGACCCTTGAGGGAACGCTGGAAAAGGAGCACCTAGGAGCATAGTAGGTTTTTACTCAGAGAGATGGGAGGAAGAAGAGAAGCCAGAAAAGACACCTATGGAGAGAACCGTGATGCGGGAGATGCAGCTGAGTCTGGTAACTGGCCCAAGAGAGGACAAAGGCACAGGAGAATGGAATGTTCCGCCGTGCTCAATGGTGCAGAAAGGCCTGAGAAAAACTGTGCGTATTGCCAATTGTAGGGTAACTGGTGGCTTTTGAAGGAGCTGTTTTTAGAACGGAAACCAAGGGTGGAATCCAAACGTCCAGAAACCATGGAAATGAGTGATGATAGGAATATGGGAGCTATGATGCTAAAGAAAATGAGAAAAGCCGGGCAGTAGCTGACAGTGTGGCAAGGTCAAGAGAAGAAACTTTACAAGGAGGAAGAGTATTCTCAGGGATTCAACTAGGAAGAGTAAAGGAAAACTCCTTCAAGAAGGTTCTTGGGGGAATAACATCACAGAGAAAAGTAGGGAAGAAGGAGAATAGGGCTGAGCCTCATCATGGTAAAGAATCACCTGTTCTTTGGAAGCCAGAGTGAAGGACTGGACAAACATGTTAGAGAGAAATACTGAGACCCAGAAAGTGGAACTGTGCAAAGGCAGTCAGGTATCTTGGATCTTACTGGTAAATGAGAAAGTGACTTTAAAACCCAGAGATGATCAGGAGTGGTGTGGGAGCTGAAGGACAGGACAGGCATGAAAAAAGTGGAACGCTGTCTGCTGATGAATGTAAAGTGTGAGTAGTTATGAACGCAGAGCCGAAACAAGACACATTTCACACTGTCAAGCCAGCATACTGACTCTCCCAAGCCGTGGAAAGTGTTCTGGAGTACCAGGGAGAGCAGCATGCTTTTCGTGACATTCAACTTGAAAAACGCTGAGACAGGAATGAGAGACGATGAAAATGACCAGAGACGCTGCGTGGCAGTTAAGAGTGTACTGCTGCCACAGGGAAGAGGATAAAGTGAAGAGGAAAGAGGGTTCAGTGCGCAAACGGACATCATCAGGATTAAAGCCAATGAGTGATCGGGAGGATCAAGAGCAGGAAGCTGAGGTCAGGACCCAGGCTCTTAGGGGTCAAGATCTTGAATGCAGACTATCTGGGAGATGACATCTTGGGAGCTTGGGCTGGGTAGTACTCTGGGAAGCGGAGTTTCTGGCTCAGGAAGTTGGAAAGCAGTAAGGAGAGTGGTGCAGGTATACTGTCATGTGAGGAGGCACGTGTGTGCTGTGAGAGGAGCCCCGTTCCAAGCCCCAGTCCTGACATTCTGTAGATGAGGATCCTGGAAAAGTTACCAAATCTTTGCACTTCTGTGTTCTCACTCATAAAATGCAGGTCATGATAGTTCCTATCTGTAGAACCGCGGTAAGGGTTAACTGGGATAATATGTGTAAAACATTTGTGTGTAAACCTATTGAGGCTAATGGTATAGTGTATACTTCTATTTAGTCTTTCAGATTCTCCTTAAGTCAGACTTTAGTGTTCATCCTTGGGAACATGATGTGGGTCCATATGGAAAGGAAGACCATGAATGGAGTTTAGATATCTCTAGGGGATATTGTCAAGCTTCAGAAGTTAGTGAATATTTGGGTAAGGAAAGTTAGAAAACACGACAAAATGCCTGCAGCAGCGGACATTGCAGATTCCCAAAGGAGAAATTCCCAGGGAGAAATTCTCCAATGCGTGGAGCGTCTTGATGTCCTGCAGTACTGAGGATTGAACCCAGGGCCTGGAGCATGCTGGGTAAGCATTCTACCATTGATCTGTGTCACACATCTGGCTTAACGTAAGATAATCTGAAGACTGTTGTCTTTTAAAATGGATGCCTCAGTTTCTTTCTTCCCTGCTAGACTGTCCTCTCAGGCCATTTCCTGTCATAGCCCCAATATTGTACGTATAGTTTCAAGTATCCTGTGGGGACAATCTCGGATATCAATTAGTGGCTCTTTCTGGAATATAGAGGGCTGTTATTTATTAATTTAAGTTTTAGAAATAAGGCAGAAGGGAAGCTCTGTTCCATAGTTTGTATATGGGCATCCAGTTGGATATTATCTAGGCTACACAGATGTTGAAATGCTTTCAAGGAGCACACATTTTAAACACAGTGGATACAAGTACCATTGATACTTTATACTTTTATCCGAAGTGTAAAAATAACCCCCTGACACTGCCTGGAGCACCAGGGCCCACAGGCTGGATGACCCAGAGACCTAGGATAGAACCAAACATGACTGGAGGGAAAAAATGTCAAGGTAATAATGCCTAATGATGTTCTGCTATACTCACAGATTGGTGCCTAGCCCAATAGTCATCAGAGGCTTCATCCAGCAACTGATGGAAACAGATGCAGACCCACAGCCGAACATTAGGCAGAGCTTGAGGAATCCTGCAGAAGAGAGGGAGTAAGGATTGTGGGAGCCAGAGGGGTCAAGGACAACTCTAGAAAACCCACAGAATCAACTAACCTGGCTCATAGGAGCTCACAGAGACTGAACTGACAACCAGGGAGCCTGCATGGGACTGACCTAGGCACTCTGCACATATGTTACAGCTGTGTAGCTTGGTCCTCTTGTGGGACTCCTAACAGTGGGATCAGGGGCTATCTCTGACTCTTTTATTGGCTTTTGGGACCCTCCTTCTCATACTGGGTTGCCTTGTTCAGCCTTAATACATGGGGAGGTGCTTAGTCTCACTGCAACTTGATATGCCATGCTTTGTTGATGTTCATGGGAAACCTGCCCTTTCCTGAACAGAAACTGAGGACAAATGGATTGAGGGGTGGGAACAGAGAGAGGTAGGGGGAAGGACTGAGAAGAGAGGAGAGAGGGGAAATTGAGGCCAGGATGTAAAATTAATTAATTTTTAAAAATTCAAAAGTATAAAAATAAGAATTTCTCCTCTTCTTTTCCAAACTTTGCTAATATCAAAAATTTTAATATGTTCTAATTTGGCAAATATTAAAAATACCTTATGAATGGAAAGAAAAAAAATAAAAAGGAAAGAACATGACTGCTCCTAGGTGTGGTGGAGGAGGAGGTTTTTTGTAGATAAAAGGGAGAGCACGGCCAGAGGCAGAGACATCTGGGAGAGTCCAGAGTGGACATGATCAGGCTGGGGGGGAGCATGTGGAGAGAGGAGGAGGGACAGGGAGAAGGAAGAGAGGGGAACGAGGTGCAGCAGCCACGAGGGCAAAGGTACAAAAAGGTGGGTGACGAAAATGGTTGGAAGACACAGGGAAGAGCAGCACAGCCCACTAGGCTGCGGAGTTCAGGATAGGGGGCGGGGTATGGTAGCCATATCCTGTAACAGGTAGGGACTGAGGGATGCTGGGAGAACCCTGTGGGCCAGGTGTGCTTTCATATGTTAAGTAGGTACCTCAGCCATTTGCCCCAGGTTTGAAGCTTAACATTTTATTGCTCTTTCACCTAATTTTTTTTGGTTAGAGTGAGAACCAAAGCTGTGTTTTAAGTTTTAATTACTATGTCTAAGAGATCCATGGAATAAAAATGCCTCTAACCTGTAAGCCCCTTGCCCAAGGACAGATACTTCCTGAAATTCTGAAGCTATTGTTTGTAGGAGGTTACAAGCTACATGTTTTCACTTCCCTAAACTAACTTGTTTGACTCAATTGCACCAGACATGCTTGATCACATGTAGGTGGGATATATGTGGGCGGGAGATCCTGAGAACCCTGGAATGGTCCTGGTCAGAGCCCATACTCCTGGCAAGTATTTAATTAAAGTCTTGCTTCAAATTTGGCTCAAAATTGTGGTCATGGTCATATTCTCGATCATTGGGACTAACATTTTCTGGAGGCCCCAGTGAGATTCAGACCACCTCCTCAAATTCTAAAGCCTGACCTTCACTACAGAACTCCAGAGCTGAGGGGCTATTTCAGGAGGCATGTACTTAGATTAAAAAAATATTTTTTAAGAAACAGTATTTAAAATATTTAAATTTATAAGGCCATGGTACATTTTAGGTTTATAAAATGTTTATATCATTAATATATGATCATAAAAATAAATAAACAAAAGGCTAAAGAGTTAGGGCTGCACCTATGGGCACCAAATACTAAACACCCCAAACTGGGATATTCCTATTTTATGATGCAGCAAGACAATGACCTAAGCAGTTTGACAAAGAGCTTGAAGCAGCGGTTCTCAACCTTTGGATCATGACCTTTTGGGGGTTGAAAGAACCTTTCACAGGGGTAGCCCAGAACTGTCTTCATGTCAGATATTTGCATTGTAACTCATGACAATGGCAAAATTGAAGTTGTGAAATAGAAATGAGAATGATTTTGTGATTGTGGGTCACCACAACACGGGGAGCTATACTGAAGGGTTGGAGCACTGGGAGGATTGAGACATTCGTAGAGAATGTCTCTGCTTACCTAAGGACTATTCAGGCTTAAGAGTGTATGTCTAGCCTCCTTGCCTTTCTAAGCTGTGTTAAGCTTTAGCTATTTTGATAAACTGAGTCATATAAGAAACTATTATATTCTGTAATTATGCACTATGTAAGGACAAGGAAAGTAAAACTGCCAATCTCCCTATGGACTGTATTCATGATTTAGAAGTTTTATTTTGATACTAACAAGAGCTTCAATTCAGAAATTGTTATTTTTAAGGTTTAAACTTAACAGAGATAAAGCGGCAAGTCCTAATCTTATAAAAGCTACAAATGGGCTGGAGAGATGGTTTAGCAGTTAAGAGCATTGGTTGCTCTTCCAGAGGACCCAGGTTCAGTTCCCAGCACCCACATGGCAGCTCACAATTCTCTGTGACTCAAGTGTCTGTTACTCAAGTTCCAGTGAATCCAACTCCTATACAAAGACATGCAGGTCAAATACCAATGCACATAAAAATTAAAAGCTACTAACAAGTTATTGTAACCTATTAAAGACAATTAAAACAGGCAAGTTAATGATCAGTCACCTCATAATGAATCAAATTTGTTAATGTGTTCAGAACTATATTTGCAGTCATGCTAAGTAATAATGAATTAATTACAGGAAAGAGCTTTTATTAGCCTCCTGTATGTGTTTTCAAGGTTAAGCCTCAAGCAAGTAACTAAAACAAAATTTGTTTAAGTCAGATATAATTGATAGATTACGGTCCTCAAACTCCTCTGAGCTCTGCTGAATATGACATTTAAAATATTTAATGGAATAAGCTTACTATGACAGAGATCCCAGCTCCTGGCAGTGACCCTGAGGTCTCCAAAGAAGATGATGGCACCACCATGGCTCCATCTGGATCGTGGTAATGCTAACCACTGGTCATAACTGTCCCAATGCATTGCCCACTGCTAGAACCCTGCCCAAACTGTGGATAAGCAGGACAATGAAGAGTTGATTGCTCCACTTTTCCTAGACAAAATAAGATCAGTTCCCCAATTTCCTCCTCCACAGGAAAAGTCTCTCAGGTCTCCTGGGCCTGGAAGCTAAAGATTGATACTGCCCTGGTATCTTTACCCTAAAAGAAGCCATAGAGGCCACAGAAACCTTGTTTGATATCAAGGTAATAAGTAAATCTCTCATTTTAATTGATGTATATACTATTTGAATTATTCTTGCTGCTATAATTTACTCTTCTCAGATCTCTGATGGCATTGAAGGCTAGGCCAGCTATAACTTTGGCAGCTTGGCAACAGCAGACAACTGGGTTCTTCTCCAAGGCTGCAGCCACCTTGTTAGTCCATTTCATATGTAAAAGCCATGGTCTTCTTTTCCTAGATCTACTAAGTCTCTTGTTAGGAAAAGGAAGACACGTTTGCCTTGCTAACAGGCTTCATATTAAATGATAAACAGGTTTCAGATGTGACTTTCCACTAAAGGAACCTGCTTTGCAATGACTGTTCTCAGTAACAACTACACAGTCTCTGGTAAATGGTTATATTATAAGAAAAAGGGTTAAAACTCTATGCAAGTTCTGAGGGTCTAAGAAAATGTTCTAAGGTATATAAAGGTCTAAGGATGTGAAAGCTTAAATAAGTTCTGAAATACAAGTTGTAAAGGTGTTAGAAAGTGATTTAATGTATGTGAAAAATGGGAAATGTTTTGGAGTTCTGTCCCCCTTCTATGCTATTGTTACACTAAGACTTCAAAAGTTCAGAGTTTTAACATTGATCAATGGAATTCTAAGATGGTAGAGCACTGATTGCTATTATCAGTCACAAGCTCAGGATTTTAAATTTCCTTTGGTTGTCTTCTAAGTATAGACTTAAAGGTGCTTCTCATTGGGCTAAAAACATCTTGGTCAAATCTATATATACAGCCCTCTGGACTGAAAAAAGAATGTTCATCCTTTTTAATCCAAAGTTATAGCTTTTGCTATGACTCAAAGGTGTGAGTCTACTCCACCTGTTTTATAGACACACCTGCTAGCTGCTTTTTCTACAATATGAATTTCAGTAAAAATTACAAACAGTAGTCATGCTAATATATGTAAAACTTGTATGTCTTTTTGTAAACTAAAAAATTCATATAAGTTTCAGGGAGTTGAGGGAGTCATAAGAATTGGATCTGCCTCTCACAGGTCAAAGGGACTCCATATAAATACAGCCTAAGTTTCCTACCTGTGTATTCCTGAGGATGGGATCTCTCTCTCTCTCACTCCCTCCTGTTCTTGCCACAACTACTAGGACTATGGGCCTGAAAGTTCCAAACGTAAGATTTTTCCTTTAAGTTCCTGAATTTTAACTTCTGTCCCTAGTCTATATCTGTCTCAGCAGACTTCAGCTTGGTAAACAGACACCATCCAAGCATCAGGTGCTGACTATAGCCTGCTCCAAACAACTGCAAGCCCTGGACTTGCTGAAAGCTGATGTGGACCAGCACAGCCCATGTAAATATTCCCTGTCTCTTCATCTGGGTCAGGGAACCAAGTGCTTCTGGTGAGTGCCTCATTGCCTGAATCCCCTTCCAACCCTTGACTAGCATTGACTAGCATTGCAGCCCTCCTGGGCCCTGACAACAACATCCTATTGTCAGCAGGAAGTAGTTACAGAAGAGGGTATGTTGTCCCTTGTCCCAGCAGGCTGGAATGTCAGATCAAAAGGAAAGTCCCTGGCACAGGGGACAAAATGGCTACCTACAGTGCCTATTGGCATACCAGGAAAGTTACCTGTTTAAGGCAGCCCAGGAAGACCAGCCTTCAGGGGAGCAAAAAAAATGCCTACAGAGTAGTGAGGACTTAGAAAAAATTCTTATCTATCTGAGAGCTTGACTTTTCTATCTGAGGGAAAAATAAGGAAACCCGTGCTTTCTCATGGTAACTTTCTCTTTTTACTTCATCTGAAAAATCTTTCTCTAAAAATCTGTTTCTAGAAAGTTACATTCTCCATACATCTTTATATGTAGTTTCATCTCTTTTCACACAGCTCTTCCCTACACACACTTCTCTCTACCCTGCTACATTTCTTCACCCATAACTTGCATTTCTCTTCTACACCACTCACTCACTCACTCACTCACTCACTCACTCCTCACTCACTCACTCACTCACTCCTCACTCATTCACTCTCCTCTACACACACATCTCTGCCCTACATGCACATCTCTGTCTCCACACAGTTACAAATATCCACACATTCTCTATTTACACACTCAGCTACATCTCCCTTTCAGCATACACACACACACACACACACACACACGTACACACACACACACACACGTACACACACACATACACACCAAACTCTGGACAACTATATGTTATGTTTTCAGGGTCTGACCCATTCTAATAACACATGATAAGTCACACAGTTTCTTCCAGGCTAGGGAGGTCATGCTGACTGGGCATAGTAAGTAAAGTAAGCATGTAGCCTGAGAGATATCATAGAGAATGACATTGAAATTCAGGACTTAAACAATAAACAGTTAGTTGGCTGAACCTCGAGGCTAGGAGTACGTGCAGAAAGCCAACTGCTGAGAGGACCTGTACAGGAAGCCATGTCTCAATATTATCAGCCTGACTTTGGTTCAACAGACACTTGAGAATTTCTCTTTGATCAAATCATCTCCAGGGCAACTTAGTCTGTCTTGGATTTGCTCTGAGGTCTTAGAAAATGTGTAAAAGGCTGTCTTTGTAGCCAAGAATTTTTCTATGTTAGTCTGAGTTAAGGAAAATATCCTAGCCGGGCGGTGGTGGTGCACGCCTTTAATCCCAGCACTCGGGAGGCAGAGCCAGGCGGATCTCTGTGAGTTCAAGGCCAGCCTGGGCTACCAAGTGAGTTCCAGGAAAGGCGCAAAGCTACATAGAGAAACCCTGTCTCAAAAAAACCAAAAAAAAAAAAGAAAAAGAAAAATATCCTAGTATTATTTCTATCCATCAGAATTATATAGCTTAAGCAGAAATCATCTTCCTGACTATCCACAGCTGTAAGTGTGCCCAATAGATGGAATATATACATGAGATAAACACACAAGCAGTGGGAAAACACCCATAGCAGTTTTTAGGGAAGAAATGTAGTGGCACATAAGAAAAATTACAGACAGAAGCAATCATTTATATTCCTTGACCCCATGGCTTTGCCGAGTGGGGTTGTTCCCCATCAGAGAATTATTCATCTGGTAGGTTGACCTGTTGAATACTAGTTGTCATCTGCTGTATACTTCCACATCCTCTGGCACCTGTTAAAACCAAATTGACCCAGATATATCAACAGATAGATTCATTAGCTGAAATAGTTCTACAATATGATAGGGAACTCAACCTGCTCTACATAAACAGAGAGGATATTGTACAGCTTTAAGAGAAAATTGTTTTGACACAAACCATCTGTAATTAGTTGAGATAATTTGGCTGTACTAAAAAAAGCATTGTAAAAAAAAAGGGGGACCTGAGATGAAATAAATGACTGGTCCCATTCTCATTTCTAGGCTCCACCTAGATAGTAACTCTGATGTCAGCCATGGCAGGGCTTTTGGCCCTTCTGTTTCTGCTAATTACTATTGAGTCTTTCATCATTAATGCCTTAAATGGTTGATAATTCCTTGTCTAGGTACCATTAAGCTGATGGTTATCAGATCCCAATATAAACAGGTACCCATCACAGAGTCAAGGATTTGACTTAGGACACAACTCAAGCAGGAAATGTGAAAACCAAAGTTATGTTTTATTTACTTATTTGTTTGTTTGTTTGGTTGGTTTTTGAGACAAGGTTTCTCCATGTAGTCTTGGCTGTCCTGGAACTCACTCTGTAGACCAGGCTGGCTTCAAACTTACAGAGATTCTCCTGCCTCTGCCTCCCAAGTGCTGGGATTAAAGGCATGCACCACCACCAGCTGGCATGTTTTAAGTTTTAATTATTGTGCTTAGGAGAGCCATGAATAGAAATGTCTCTAACTTGTAACTCTCTTGCCCAAGGACAGATACTTCCTAAAATGCTGGAGGCTTTTGTTTATGGAAGATAACAAGCCACATGTTTTTGTCCCCTAAACAAATTTGTTTGACTCAATTGTACCAGAAGTGCTTAGTCACATGTAGACAGAAGGTACATGGGCAGGAATTATGCCAGGATGTACACTTGCCCCTGATTGGGATGTAGGTGGAAGTATGCAGGTAGGAAGTTGCTGTGGGATATCTTTCTATACGCTGTGAATATGTGTTGCTCTGATTGGTTGATAAATAAAGCTGTTTGGCCAGTGGTGAGGCAGAATAAGCTGAGGCAGTACATTCAAACTGCAGAGAGGAGAAGAAAAGGAGAGTGGGGAGATGCTGTGAGCCACTGCCAGGAGAAGCAAGATATGAAAGTACATGTAAGCCACGAAGCCGTGTAAGCCATGAAGCCACGTAGCCACATGGCAATGCATAGATTAATAGGAATGGGCTGAGTTAAGTTGTAAGAGCTAGCTAGTGAGAAGTCTGAGTCATAGGCCATATAGTTTGTAAATAATATAAGCCTCTGTGTGTCTACTTGGGACCAAGTGGCTGAGGGATGTGGGTGGGAGAGATTTGCCCTGACTGTGGGGTGGGCAGGACTGGAGAAACTTCCGGCTACAGGAAGTACATCAGGATATGCTTGCCCTTAATTGGACCTGGCGGGAAGTACTGTGGCCTTGTAGGTTTGCCTTTTTAAGGTTCTGAAAAATGTGACTTGTGGCCATTTCTTGTGAACCCTTGAATGGTCCTAGCCAGAGCCCATCCTCCTGGCCAGTATTTAATTAAAGCTTGATTCAAATTTGGCTCAAAATTGTGGTAGTGGTCTTATTCTTGACCAGTGGGATTAACATTACAAAGAGTTTGAATATATTTTCAAAATGTTTGTGGTTATTTCCTTTTAATTCTTTTATGTTACTGTTCATAACTTTTGCTTATTTTTTTCTACTGTATCATTTTTATTTATTTACAATTTTTTTACATTTATTTATTTGTGTGTATGTTTATGTGTGTGTATGTGTGTGTGGTGTAAAAGTGGCTCTCATAGGATAACTTGTGGGAGTTGTTCCTCTCCTTCCAACATGTGGCTCTGGGGATTGAACTCACATTGCCAGGCTTTGGTGGGAAGTACCCTTACTGCTGAGGCATCTCACTGTTTTGTTTTTTTGTTTGTTTTTGTTTTTTTTTTTAGGCGAAGTCTCATGTAGCCAATGCTGGCCTCAAGATTTGGGCAGCTGAGGTTGGCCTTGAATTGCTGATTCTCTGTCTCTGCTTCCCAAGTGCTAAGATTAGGTGTGTGCAACCAGCATCTAGTGGGTTAAATCAACATGATAACAGTTTTATGTCAACTTGGTGCAAGCTAAAGTCATCTGAAAGGAGGACCTCATTTAAAATTCCTGCAGAAGATCAGAATGTAAGTAAGCCTGTAAGGCATTCTCTTAGCTAGTGATTGATGGGGGAGGGTTCAGCCCATTGTGGGTGGGGCCACCCCATCTGGTGCTCCTGGGTGCTATAAGAAAGCAGGCTGAGCAAGGCACTCTCCCCTAGCTTCTGCATCAGCTCCTGCCTATTCTGCTGGAGTTCCTGTTTGACTTCCTGTGACTGTGAACTGTGATGTGGAAGCCTAAGTTGAATAAACCCTTTCCTCCCCAAATTTCTTTGGTCATGGTGTTTTATCTCGGCAATAGTAACTCTAACTAAGAGAATGATTGTTATACATTTTAAATTTATTATGACAACAAAGACAGAAGAATTTTCACATAGCTCTCATTGTCTAACAAAGGAATGATTCCAGCGGATATTTTTAAATTGTTTTAAAAGTAACTTGAGAAATATACATTTAATAATCAAAGCAAGAAAAAGTTGTCTGCAAGCCAGGCATGGTGGTGCATGCCTTTAATCTTGAGGCCTGATCTAAGGGCAAGTTCCAGGACAGCCTGGGCAACACGGAGAACCCAACCAACCAACCAAACCAACCAACCAAAAAGCCCAAATAACAACAACAAAGTTACAATAACTGGGAAAGGTTATTGGATCAAAGAAAAATAATATAAAAGTGATACATTTTGTGGATAAACAATTTTTTGTGACTTACCTAATTTATTGACCCTAATAGTAATTTGTAGCACCATACTATAAAATTCAGTACACAGACTGACTGAAATGGAGGTGGAGATTTTATTTTGAAGCTTCATTTCTTTTAGTTTTATATATATAATTTTTATTGAAAATGATTTTTTTTCCTTGGGGGAAGGAAAAGTGTATCTTGTGAAGGACAGGATGCCCTGCCCTCAACTTATTATGTAGCCAAGAGGCTGGCCTTGAACTCCGTACCTTCATGTATTTATCCCTCAAACTCTAGAATTACAAGATGTACCACCATGCTCTGCTGATGTTGCTTTTTGGGGTGGGGGTGGAACATGGTATCACTATGTAGCTCTATAGCCTTGACCTTTCATACCTCGGTCTGTTGAGTTTTGGGATGTAGGCCTGCCTGACTTTATCTTTTAAAAATATGCCTGTTGTGGGAAACAACTGTTAATTTGCACAGAACTGTTTGCTCTCTTTGGCTGTAAGCGTGTTCTATTGGTAAGAACTGCTTGTTTGATTTTCTGAATCAGCCCCGCCCACGTCAATTACAGGAAGTTCCCTATAGCAGTCATTGAAAGGAAGCAGAGAGCCTCAATGGCTCAACTTTATTTCAACCCCTGAGTCTCAGGCAGAAATTCCCCACATTAGTCATCCCTCAGGGCTTTCTGGGAACTCAGATTTTAACTGGATAAAGGGTGTTATTATCTTCTTGAGACTGGATAGTAGCCTATTAACACATTAACATTATGTTCCTTGACTAAATGGGATTGAATGTTTTCTTCAAAGTAGAGAGGGAATGTGGAGAGAATGGGACAATAGACTGGGCAATGTGAAGCTCACCAGGCCTGTGTGACTAGGGAAATTTTATGGAGGTCTCTGAGCAGTGACAAAGAAGTTTCCAGGCAAATTTTCTTTTCCAGGAAGAATGGAGAAAAGGAAATGAGAATATTATCAAACTAAATTCAAATTTTCCCCTTCCTGTGTCCAGAATTTTCAGTCCTTTAGGATCTATGCTACCTGGTATCAATGTAGAAAAGTGGTTGCTCTTCACAACATTAGCTGTTACTGTGTTTCCTTATTGAAGTACACTTAATAAGCCGTTCTACAACTGTATCAGTAGGACCTTTCAAACTTCTGAAAGAAAAAGTCATTTGACATTTGAATGAGGGGTTACAAAGAAAGAGGCTTATGTTAGAGAGACGCTCAGTGGTTAAAAGCACATGCCATTCTTGCAGAGAACCCAGGTTTGATTTCTAGCACTCATATGATGATTCACAACTATTCACAACTCTAGTTTCAGAAGATCCAGTGTCCTCTGCTGACCTCTGAAGGCATCAAACACTCATGTGGTACACATAAATACTTGCAGGCAAAACACTCACACATAAGATGAACAATTTTTTTTTTAAAAGAAAGAAGGAAGGAAGAAAAGAAGGAAGGGAGGAGTTTACCAGGCTTGCCCTGCAGCTGGGCATGTAGGTCAGCAGTTCAGCACTTAAATAACATGTGTGACAACCTGGGTTCAGTCCCCAGTGTTACCACCACCAAAAAGACATGCTAAGTTATGAGAATTCTATCTTTGTAAGTGGTTTCCGTCTTGGAGAGAAAAGTGTTTAAAGAAAGCAGATGTTAATGTGTTGTTTAAGTGTCTCTCATTTGGAACTGTTTCTACTTTTGTACAGAGTTCTGGTTTGGCAGGTGCTAGGCTGAAGTCCTCAACAAAAATACTACAATTGCTCTTAGCCAAAAGGTCAAGAAGCACTACAACAAAAACATTAGATGAATTTTCTTGTGTAGTCAGTACCAAAGAGGTGGCTAAGGTATGTAAGAACAGTTTCAGTTCTTGTACCATTGCCTTGGTTCCTATGATAAGTCACCATGACCAGGGATTACAGTTTCAGAGGGTGAGTCCATGGCTATCATGGTGAGAAACATGGCAGCAGGCAGGCAGACAAGGTGCTGGGGCAGTAGCTGATAGCTCACATCTTGAAATACAACCAAAAGGCAGAGAAGGAGACTGGGATTGACATAAGACTTTTGAAACATCAAAGCCAACCCTATGACATACCTCACCTTACAAGGCCATACCTCTTAATCCTTCCCAAATAGTTCCACCAACTGGGGACTAAGTATTCAAGCATAAGAGCCTATGGGGGACATTCTTATTCAAACCATCACAATTTTATACGTAAAAAAAAAAAGTGATTATTTTTTTCTCCTTGCCCTAGTTATACAGCCATTGACTGATATAATACTGGTTCCTTTCTCCTCTGGGCACTACTTTCAGTTACTCTTCAGTCATTCACAGTGGAGGAGTTATAGGAAAGATAAAAGTCTCCAAGTGTTAAGAACGGGCACAAAGTTTGTGGTGGTATTGTGTTCCCCCAAATATTATGCACCCTAATAAACTTATCTGGGGTCAGAGAACAGAACAGCCACTAGATACAGAGGCCAGAAAATAGTGGCTCACACGCCTTTAATCCTAGCATTCCAGAGGCAGAGATCTGTCTGGATCTCTGAGTTCAAGGCCACATTGGAAATGGCCAGGCATGGTTGACACACGCCTTTAATCCCAGGAACTGATGGCAGGAAGCAGAAAGGTATATAAGACGTGAAAAACTAGGAACTTTAGCTGGTTAAGCTTTTAGGCTTTTGAGCAGCACAGTTCAGCAGAGAGGCATCCGGTCTGAGGAAACAGAATCAGCTGAGGAATTGGCAAGGTGAGGTAGCTGTGGCTTGTTCTGCTTCTCTGATCTTCCAGCATTCACACCAATACCTGGCTCTGGGTTTGTTTTTATTAATAAGAACTTTTAAGATTCCTGCTACAAAAGTTAGGCTTGGCTGTAGAAATGAAATCCTGGCTATTTAGGAATCAGCTGCAGGAAGGTGTCATATCAAGGCTTGCCTGGGCTACAGGGTGAGTTCAAGGCCAGTCTGGGCAACACAGTGAGACCCTGGGTATCTTAGGGTTTTTATTGCTGTGAAGAGACACCATGACCATGGCAATTCTTATAAAGGAAAACATTTAATTGAGGCTTGCTTACAGTTCAGAGGTTCAGTCCATTATTATGATGAGACATGGCAGCATGCACGAGGACATGGTGCTGGAGTAGCTGAGAGTCCTACATCTTGCAGGCAGCAGGAAGTGGTCTGTCTCACTGGGTGTGGCTTGAGCATAGATGAGACATCAAAGCCCACCTCCATAGTGCTAAACCTACTCCAACAAGGCCACAACTCTCAATAGTGCCTCTCCCTTTGGGAGCCATTTTCGTTCAAACCATCACACTAGGCCAAAATTAAAAAAAGTGTAAGAAGGCCAGCAGGGAAAATTTTGTAGCTTAGGGGTAACTCAACTATTTAGCATGCAGGAGTCTCTGGCTTCAGTCCAGTCCTGGGAGAAAACAAAGAGAATAAAGCTGCCGACATGGCTTAACAGTTAACAGCATGTACTGATCTTGCAGAGTACCTGGGTTGGGTTCTCAGTATCCACATGGAGGTTTACAACCCCCTGTAACTCCGAGTTTAGTGGATTCTGGCCTCCTCAAGCACCAGGATGAAGTTTCCCTACAATAAAGGACCCAAGTTGGATCTGACTTAGTCAGTCAGTAAAACAAAACCAACCCCTACGAAAACCCTGTAGGAATAATCAATATCTCATCTAAAAGTGGAGGTGAGAATGAATGGGTTGGGAGCTGTAAGAACATTGCAGGTAGAGAAACTATGTTCATAGTCCTGCAGGAACCTGGATGGAAGTTTCCAAGTCTGTAAGGAAGGCTCAATAATGATTTGGATACAGGTAGGTGGTTCTTTTTCACATTTCTTGCTGCTGTCTTTTCTCTAGTAGCAGAGGGCAAATGCTGAACCAGGAACTGCACACGTTATTAATTCAGCTGTAACACCCCAAGGAATATATGGTAGAGAACATGAACTCATAATGCCACCTGAGCTATCTCTGCTGTGCTTTTTAACCCTCCCCTCACTTACCAAGTTATCATTAAGAGATTTTTTTTTAAAGGACAGGCCCAGGGTTTCTTTAGAAAATACTAAAAGCAAACCAAATGGATGGGGTATGCGAATATTTTTGTCTGAGTCTCAAGTTTTGGTACTTATGAAGACAACTATAAAAAGTAATAATCTGTGCATGTGTTATTTAATTGTGATGTTTAATTTTTGTTGGGAGCATATTATATTGTGACAGGGGAGGATAGTGCAGAGGTTCACCAACTTATATTCTTACTGAGGCTATTTCAGGTTTAACTAGAATTTGATCTCCTTGATGGAGAATCCCATGGAAAATTACCCAACTCTATTCTAGGAACCCAAGGTCAAGATGCCGCAGCTAACTTATCTTACCTTCTGTTAAACTGCTTGCTTCTCCAGACCTGCCCCTGAAGCTTACAGCTTATCTTGGCTTCTGTTAAACTGCTTGCTAGTGCAAACCTCCCCTGCAGCTGCTGATTAAGGTAACAGGATTTGTTTTTTGCCTTTCAAAGCCTGTTGGTCTAAATGCTCAGGGCTATACTTAGGTCTCTGAAAATCTGAGTGTAGTCTCAAATGACTGGAATAAAGACTTTCAATTGGCTACAAACTGTGTCTGAGTAGTTGGTCATCTCTGGTGGGCTGCTCATAACAGTACCAAGTATTGTTCTAAACATTTATCTCACTATTTATCCTCATAGCCAGTCCTGTTATCTGCAAATGAGAAAACTGAGAACCCAAATCAAGGATGCCCAGCTAGCAGAAGTGAAAGGAGGTGAGAGCTAATGATGCAGTCTGGCTCCAGAGGCCACACCCTTAAGCACAAGACTTTTGCTTGCTCATTATTTGACTGGTAAATACCTTGTTACCTCATTAATGTCTCTGAGGTTTCCTTATGGGGCATTAAAAAAAGACCTCCACAAAAAAACCATGATATACTCACTGCATCAGCAGGAAAGAGTGAAACTGATGGAATGGTGTAAAAGTAACAAACATGGAAACTGCCATTTCTTTGACCAAAAAACGCTAATGAGAATATGGGATTTGAGGTGAATGAACATGGAACATGGACGATTCATGACAAGCTCCATGTAACTCTAGACTCCTGAAATGGGTAGTATGCAAATTGTGTGAGGTGCCTTGGAGCAGGGATTAGAGTCAGTCCTGGACCACTAAACTAGTTACAGCAGAAAAAAAAAAAAAAAAAGAGCACTTTCAACTAGGACTCAGAATTACTCATATTTGCATGAAGTGTTTGTCATTTTCTTGGCATATGTTTCTCCTTTCATCGTTGAACTACATGAGAGATTGTTTCAGGTCTGCTTCCCAGTCATCGAGGTTCAAAAAAAAAAAATTCCAGCATTCCTTTGCCTGAAGGACTTTCCCTGACATCAAAAGTTTTATTCATATGTACTAAGATCTAAAGAAGTGGAATCCCAGTTCATTATTCATCATTCTAACCTCTCCTCGCTTTTATTTATTGTTACTTATTTTTTTGTGAGAAAGGGTCTCACATAGCCCCTGCTGGCCTCTAACTTAATGTATAGCTGATGATTACTTTGAACTTCTGACTTCTACCAAACTGTTTTCATGGTGTTGGGGTCCAACCCAGAGCCTGGTGCCTGCTAGGCAAGCATTCTACCAACAGAGCTACATCATATACTTCTAGCTTTCCTGACCAATCTTCTATTTCACTCTCTCAGCAGATTAAAAATTTCTTATTTCAAGCTTTGCATGTGTCAATCACCATTCTGTGTACTTTATACGTGTCAACACTGTGAGACTATGACAGAATATGTGTGTCTAACTCCAGATTGGGAGACCAAGCTGGAAATACATACACCTCTTCTCTGCTTCTAATCTTTCTGCAAAGGGAAAACAAGGCTGCATTATACTCACTTTACAGATAATCAGTTCTTTTAAGATCATGGAGCTACAAAGAGGCAGAACCAGAATTTGAACTCAGTCTGACTCTAGAGTCTGTGCTCTAGCCTTCATCCCCCCTTATGGGAGGTACTGAGGTCCTTGTGCTTACAAATAAGCACTAGAGGAACCAGGGATATTAAACACACAGAGTTGTCCCTTCAAAGGAAGGGATACATGACCTGTTTTCTGCCCAGAAGCCTGGGAGTGAATGTGGCCAATAGCCTGGTAAGCTTTGTGCTATCATTGTGTCCGCGACCACACAGCATCAATCCTTATCATGAGCTTGTCAATCTACAGAACCCATCTTTATGGAAGGTGTCACATGTATTTTACAAGGAGTTACGATTGTAGAGATGTCTTAAGCTTTATTATGCACATGGGACTGAGTCACCAGGGAAAGTTTTCACCAAATTGTGCTGTGCTTAAATAAGTCTGAAACAAACTACTTGATGTCAGACTCCTGGAGTTTGAACTAACACCAGCGACTCAAGGTGTGTTGAACCAAACTGACCTCTTTCCTCCTGCAGATCATTACTGTGCTGACCATAACAGGTTCTGCCCCCACCCCCCCAAACTACTTTTCCTGGCCAGGTCTGTTGGCGCATTCCTTTAATCCCAACACACACAGAGGCAGGCAGATCTCTGTGAGTTTGAGGCCAGCCTGGTCTACATATTGAGTTCCAGGACAGCCAGGACTACACAGAGACCTGTCTCGAAAACCAAAAGTACTTTTCTGCTGTGTACTTGGGCAGCTGAACACAGTTGAAGATGAGCGGCCAGGTTGTTGTTCTCACTTCAAATTCATGCCTTGCACTGGTTGAGACCCTACTCTACCTTTTTGTTGTTGCTTTGGAACAGGTTCCTCTACGTGGTCTCTGCCTCCTGAGTGCTGGTACTAAAGGCATGTGCTACCATGCCAGGCCCTATCTTTCCAGTCAACTCTTTGGTTGATTCTCACACCTTCTTTCTCTCCAGAACTGTGGTCACGATGTAGTTTACTCTAAGATGGAAGCTCCTTATAAGAGGCTAAAGGAGAGATCAAACAGCAGGATATTCTAAAGACAGGTGAAACACATTCTCACCAAGCTCAGGTAGTAAACATCATAATTTCAGAAAGCCCCAGAAGTCGACCAGATTCTTTAGTGTCCCCCTCTCCCCCAATATGTAAGCAGTGAAGACTGCGGAGAGTCACTGCTGGATAAGCTGAGCTACCTGGAAGAAGCAGAGGTCAGCCCAGGGCCTGGAGAAGGCTCGGATCACCTGAAGAGACCACCCTCGGGCACGCAGAGCTGTTTGCAGGGGTTGCAGCGTGCCCCATGTTCTCTGCTTTTGTGAGCAGTCACCTATGCTAGGGGGGCCTTGGTGATGGAGCTTGTGAGTCCTTTCTGCTCCTATAAGTAATCCCTTCACCCACACTCCTGTAAATAACTCCAGTACAACACACCGGCTCACGAGTTGGAGTTGGGTGGGATCTTTACTTTGGCCTGCCATTGACTCCCTGTCTGCTGAGTAAATACATGTTTGCTCACACCTTCACTTTTCTGACGGCCGGCAGCTATGTGAGAGGCAAAGTGTGATGTTTGCTCCTTATCAAAAGGGACTCTTTATAACAAGACATGTTAACAAGAAAAAAAGTAATACAGATTGATCAAACTCCCACGTGTCCTGGGAGCCGTCGCAAATGGTGACTCAAAAAGCCTTCCCCAGGAATGTTTTCTTGTTAGATTCACTAGAAGTGGACACGCTCACGGATGAAGAAACATGACTGTACGAAGAGAGTATGATTTAATGGCAACAAAGCAGAGAAAGGACAAAAGATGCAAGTCCTCCTTTACCTCAACTGGCTCAAAGTGAGCTTCCTGAGATCAGCCGGGCGGCGGTGGCACACGCCTTTAATCCCAGTACTCGGGAGGCAGAGCCAGGTGGATCTCTGTGAGTTTGAGGCCAGCCTGGTCTACAGAGCGAGATCCAGGACAGGCACCAAAACTATACAGAGAAACCCTGTCTTGAAAAAAAAAAAAAGTCTAGATCAAGCTTTGCCAAACAATGGTAGCCTACTCTTGTACTTAATGTTTCTTACAGTATCCTGAAAATTATTCAAACAACTCAGAAATCAATGTTCATGAAAAATACTTTACCTGGCCCAGTATAATGGCTCACTGGATAAAGATGCTTGCCCCAAAGCTTGCTGATCAGTCCCTGGAACTAATATAGTAGAGCAAATTATCCTCTGCATGAATGCTATGGGTCCATGCATATAAATGCATGTGTGCACATGAACACGCACAATAAATGTAATACAAACTTAAAAATATAGCTGCTAGTATAGTCACAATTTAGTACTGTTGATATTACACGTGGTAGATTTGTATGATCAGTATCAATAAGAATGTATTATTTGTGTATATGAAAGATGCAGAAATGTGTGACAGCTTTTTCTTCTTGAAACTTGATGTGTAACAGGAATAGAAAGGAGACAAGGCAAGCCAACACTCATAGCTGGCTGCCTGTATGCTTGTATTTCACATACACTTCTCCAGAGCTCCATATCCTCAGGGTGAATCTTGTTTGCTGCCTTTTACCATGGAGGAGGTCAGGAGGTTATGGTCCATCCAGCTACTAAGGCAGGGGGAGACGAAGATTTGTACGTAGGCCTTTGATTCTTGCCGTTTTCTTGCATTTGGACTTTCAATCTTTCTACGACAAGTCTTGTTTACTGAGCCAGTGGGTGAAGCCAGGAACCAAGTGGGAAAAGCAGAAACAAAACAAGAGTTCCTTTTAGCCTGCAAATGTCAAGGGTGATGATATGTGGCTGTATTGTTACCATCCAGCTCATCCTACAACCAGTTGGCTTCTGTGAACAATGAAGGGTACAAATTCTCCATGGCACTTCTAACAAATCAAAGAATGACAAAACGTGTCTCCGTGTAGTCACAGAACTCTACCTTGTTCTTGGAACCCATCCTAGGATGACAAGAACATGAATCAACTGAAATAGAAAATGTATTAGCTCATCAGTTCTTGCCAGACACAATGAGGTTTTATACCGAACATGGTTTAAGGATTTCCCTGAACTTGCTTATCAGTAGGCAAAGAATTGTGATAAAAGGCATATCTAAGAAACAATTTACTTTTACATGTGGTTCAAAGTATAGAGACATTTCTAAAAGAGATACTTTTATGATTGTCCCAGCAGCAATAAATCTGAAACTATAAAAAAACTGACCTAACTTATTCAAGGCAACATAATTTATTAAGTGCCTATTTGAATGTTGAACTGCTGGATACCACACACAAAGAAAGCATAGGGTACTCAAACTAGTTCATAGCTTTTAGAAATCCTTGAGGGACTCCTTTTGTGAGCTCCCAGGCAATGCAAAAGCTATTTGGGATGAGCTATATCCTGGACACAAAGAAATCATTTGAGGTGGCCTGCTTATTTTCTTCACAGAACAAGGAGAACTGAAAAAGGGCAGTCTTGTTTCTTAATTCTTTGCACAACCAACCTACATTTCATCCTCAGGCACCTTCTCAACCTATCTTGCATTTTTCAATTCATGCAGAAATAATCTCATACTCTGCAGAGTTTGCAACACTTAGAAATGGCTATTAACCTTATCCAACAATTCTCCTAACACGTGTATTAAAAAATCCAGTGTTTTGTCTTTATGTTGGGATGGCTACCCCACATGGTTTATTGCTTATATTCTAACTCCTTCAGTTTGATACCCACATTTTTAGATTCATTTTGCTCAGTTCTTTTGTTGTCGAAAATATTCTGCCTCGTTCAACATTGTACTGTGCCAAGAATGTGTTTTAATTTACAAACGTCTTGTTGCTTTTGTTCTGCTTTCTTGAGAATCTGCTTTAACAGTCCGTTTTCATTTGGAGCCAGCAGAGTGTTATACTTTCCTTTCACACAGCAAGGCAACTGTTCATGGTGTCGGATCAGACTGTTAAATGATGTCAAGAAAAAGCTGACTGCAGTCCAAATCAGCCACCCCTTTCCACACACATGCTCGGCAGTGTCTGAACAAAGATTGAGAAACAGACTTAGCACCCACGGCTACAACAGAGCGGGAGGAGAAATGACACACGGCCTATGAATTTCTACCTGTAAGGTCCAGAGGGCCCCTCTGCCTGCACGTTTATATTCTCTAGTCCTTTGGGCTTGTGGAAGTTCGGATGCAAGAAACCCTTCCCTATGTGGGCAGCCGTGCTTAGCCCTCGGAACTCCGGGAATTTAGGTGTAACTTTCATGTTTGTGCTCTACACAACCCACACCAGTAGCTCAGCTCTCATTTTTCATCATTCTCTAAGGGGTTGTTTTAAAGCTCTTGCTACTCCCAATACCCAGAAGACAGTTTGGCGCAAAATAGCTGTGAAAATATTTGCTGAATGAAGCTGAGGTGCTTTACAAAGAAACACAATGGTGACTTGAGATCTCCCCCCACATTTGACAGAATGAATGAACCAAACACAGCTAGGACAGAACTCACGACCAGTTTCTCCACTGACCCCTCTCTGTTCTACAGTGACTCCAGTGAACTATACAACGTACTCCTGAGTTTTCCATCTGAACTAAGCTGAGGTTCTCACAGTCTGGACAGCACATTATCAGTAGGCACATATTGATCAGTTTGGTCTACAAAGTGAGTTCCAGTACTGCCAGGGCTGCACAGTGACACCCTGTCTCAAAAACCCTCAAAGTCACAGCTCAAAGAATTGCTGTGGGCACGTTCCAGGGATGCAACGAATCACCTCTTTAGCTGGCTCTCTTACAAACAATAGCTTATTGATGCCACTGCACAATCCTTTCGGTCACAGAGTTCGATTCAGTCTGAACGGATCTGCTGGACCTTGGTCACGTTGACTCATCCTGCAAGTCCATTGTTTACAAATGAGTATCTGAATAGACTGTTTTCTTCTACATAAATTGTACAAATTTTTATATCAGTGACCACAATACCTCCATAATACATAGTAGGAATGAAGAGCTTCTCATAGAACAATGGTCTTACTTTTAACCTATTATAAATTACAATGTCAACATGGTTGGTTTTCTTTTATAATTTATTTTCAGTGTGTGTGAGGGGTGCATGCATAGCATGTGTGTGGATATCAGAAGACTACTTGCAGAAGTCAGTTCTCAGCACTGAATTCAGGTTATCAGGCCTTTACCTACTGGTCCAGCTCACGGTCTTGTGAATAAGGCTTCTAAGATTGAGTTAAAAAACACAATGGAAAAAAATATTGAGTATTATGAGTTAGAGTATTTGAAGTTTTTGCATTTTCTGTACTTCTTAAAAAACAACCCAGGCTGGCCTTGAACTCACAATTCTCCTTCCTCAGATCCTTGAGTTCTGTGATTACAGGTGTACACCAATGTATCTGGGTCTCATTTTAAACTTTTAAAATAGTTTTAAACAGTAAGATCTTATCTTGAACAGGTAAACTTTACCTGTTTTAAAAAAAAATCCACAAAGACTTGCAAAGCTGCAAAATATAATTAACACATGAAACACACATGGATGCATGCATGCACATACACAAAACAGCAGCAACAAAGAAAATTCATTTCTCATGGCATCTAAGAGGATAGAATATTATGCACTAAACTTAATCAAGGATGTGAAAAACCTGTACACAAAATACTGTAAAACACTGCTAAACACTGAAGAGAAGTAACTGCAAAAGCATTCCTGCCCATATGAACACTTCATATTGTTAAAACGCCCACAGTACCAGGAACGATCCAGACTCAATGCAATACTTACCACAATCACAGTGGCATCCTTTGAACAGATGAAAAAAGCCAGCCTAAAATTCATGGGATCTCAAAGGACCCTGAAGAAAAGAATCTTGAGAAGGATTACTGATTTTTTCTTTTTGATGCAGGGTTTCTCTGTGTAGCCCTGGCTGTCCTGGAACTCGCTCTGTAGACCAGGCTGGCCTCGAACTCAGAGATCTGCCAGCCTCTGCCTAGGATTAAAGGTGTGCACCACCATGCCAGGCATACTTCCTGATTTTCAAACTTACTACAGAGCAACAGTCATTAAGATGATGTGATTTGACAAAAAGATTCTGTAGATCTGCAGAACTCTTTTTTTTTTTTTTTTTGGGTTTTTTGAGACAGGGTTTCTCTGTGTAGCTTTGCGCCTTTCCTGGATCTCGCTCTGTAGACCAGGCTGGCCTTGAACTCACAAAGATCCGCCTGCCTCTGCCTCCCGAGTGCTGGGATTAAAGGCGTGCGCCACCACCGCCCGGCTATCTGCAGAACTCTTAACAGCCAATGATTTGTACGCTTTTGAGGATTTCATACACTGCATTTGCATCATTTCCGCCCTGCTCTCGCCAACCCAATTCCTCCACATAGCCTCCTGAATTCAAGTACACGGCCCCTTCTGTGATTACTGTCACATACCCCTGCTGAGTCCAGTTAGTGTTGCCCTCACTGTCCCTCAAACGACTGGCTCACCCTCTCTCAGCAGCCACTGACTGCCTGGAGCGCTTCATCTGGAGTGCAGTCTTGTGAAACTCCTCTTCATCCATGTCTGGTCAAACATTTCTGACAAGAATGCTAAGACTACACAATGGGGAAAGAATATTTCTTCAATAAATGGAGAAAGAACTGGATAGCTACCTACAAATAAATGAATTTGGATCTTTGTGCTATAAAATAACTTACTCCAAAGAAGGAAAATGAACTGAACTGAGGAGAGTGTGGAGAACTGGAACCTCTGTGTATTGTTGTAGGGAATGTAAAATGGTGGAAATGTTATGGAGACTAAATGGATATTCCTTTAAAAGTGAAAACATCACCATCATCTGATTTCATCAACTTCAGTTCTGACTATACTGCAGAAAGAATTCAAACTTGAAGCTCAGAAGTATTTGTATGCCCGCCTTTTATTTATTTATTTATTTATTTATTTATTTATTTATTTATTTACTTACTTACTTACTTACTTATGTATGTATTTTTGGTTTTTGAGACAGGGTTTCTCTGTGCAGCTTTGCGCCTTTCCTGGAAATTGCTTTGTAGACCAGGCTGGCCTCAAACTCAGAGATCCATCTGCCTCTGCCTCCTGAGTGCTGGGATTAAAGGCGTGTGCCACCACCGCCCGGCTACCCTCCTTTTAATACAGCATTATTTAAAACAACCAGGAGATGGGAGATTCATCAATGTTGCAATGTGCCAAACACACACACACACACACACACACACACACACGAAGTACTACATAGCATAACAGAAATCCAGTCACATGGTAACATGGATGAAGTCATGCTGTATGATGTCATTCATTTGAACTAGCTAACATAAACACAGTGGGAAGATGCTTGTCAAGGGCTAAGCGAATGAGAGAATTAGTGGTTAATGAATATAAACTTAGTTTTTCAAGATGAAAAACTTTAGTGAGGTCAAATAAGGTGAATGTACTTAAATGTCATGGTCATCTTTCTATGGAAGAATACGGAATATTTGGTCAAGGCACTATAGGTCTCAGTCTTAATGTTTCAAAATAAATGAATTTGATGGTAAAACATGTAATAATCAAATTGTTAAATATTCATTACCAATATGCGAGAGGGCACTAAAATGAATGACAAGAGTTCTTGGTTGTGCATAAACAACACTGTGGGAGTCAAAGTGTGCAAATAAAGCCAGATTTCGTGGCTCATGCCTGTAAGCTCAGCACATGGGAGACTACTACAGTGGAGAAGGGGGGGAGGTGGCTGGACCAGCAGGCCGGCCCTCACAGTGCACTGCAGGTAAGCAGCAGGGGATGCTGAAAGCAGGGGAGTGGTGGCTAGACCAGCAGGCCGGCCCTCACAGTGCACTGCAGGTAAGCAGCAGGGGATGCTGAAAGCAGGGGAGTGGTGGCTGGACCAGCAGGCCGGACCTCACAGTGCACTGTAGTTAAGCAGCAGGGGATGCTGAAAGCAGCTGCTCCGCTGTCTTTTTCATGTAGCCTGTAAAATAATGCTGCCCACATTTAGGGTGGATTTTCCTACCTTAGTAAACTTAATCAGGAAATCCTTCACTGGCATACCTTGAGGACTCTCCTAAGGGAGGTCCTATCAAATTTACAACCAATATACCAAATTTACAACCAATCCCTTCCTCCAACAAAATAACAAAATTCCCCCTCAAAGATATGTACATAGAAGCAGAAAGGCACACCTGTGAATTTGGGGCCCTCTGTTTTGGTGACTCAAAGGCATAAAAGAACTCCATCTTTAGATTTTTTTTTTTTTTTTTTTAAGATTTATTTATTATGTGTAGTCTTCTTTGGTTGCTGGGAATTGAACTCAGGACCTCTGGAAGAGAGCCAGTGCTCTTAACCCTCCTGAGTCACCTCTCCAGCCCCCCATCTTTAGGTTCTTAAAGCTATTCCTATTTGGAAATGTGGAGTATTTAAAAAATAAGAACATGCAGAATTACAAAGAGGGAGAACTCATGACTAACAGAGTTCTATTAAAAGCTAAATCTGGCAGGGCAGATTTTCCTGGGAAAGAAACAGGTTAAGTTTGGTGACTATAATCTCACTTTGAAAGGGACAGTCCCATGTGTACCAGTTGTCTTAATATTTCTATTAAAAGAACTTGCTTTGGCATGACCTCACACTCTAAAATGTCCCTGGTTTGAAATATGAACTATGTGTGTCAAATTATGGACAAAGATAAGAACCTGGTAAAGACAGTGGCCACGTGAACAGAAAAGAGCAGTGCTGTAGGAGAAATCCTAGTGTGGTACAGTGACTGGTTGTTTTCAGTCCAAGTCTCTGGGTAAGAAAATCCCAATAATGAGGAAAAAAAAAATCTAGGTTTTGGAAAAACAATGACTTTAGTTTGGAATCTGACATACTTGCAGGAAACACATGTTGCTGTGAGCAGCTTATTGGAAATATGGGGCTAGAGATAGTCACTCATGTGGAAGTGATTACTGAAATCATGAAAGCAAGTGAGGCTGGCAAGGGATAGAATACGAAGATGGCAGAAAAGCCTGGAGCACATGGAAAGGATCTACAATTCCTCCAATTTTAGGTTTCAAACAGAGTTACAGGCAGTTCTGTTAACTGCTTCCCTGTCAGGCCAGATGAAATTACCAACTGTCCAGGAAGAAAGCTGAGTTTAGATTTAGCTAGTCAGGAAACCTATGGGCAACTTCATAGTCTACTTCCTGCTTAATATTTCCATCAAGTTTATTAATGGCAAAAGTGGAAGGCTGGAACAAAGTAGATCAAGTTCAGAGCCAGCCTGGCCCACATAATAAGACACTGTATCAAAACCCAAAACAGACACAGTATACCAACTCAGCTATAATTCTCTGTGAAAGAAGGTAATGTGTTTTAGGGCCTACTTAGAAGAGAAATGTATGTATCCAGTTAAGAATGCCGAATTCCACAATGAATTCAGGCAGTTGTGGGGAATCTACACTATGCAGGCTTTATTACTTATCAAGGGAACCACTTTTTTTGGTTGGCCGATCTCTCACCATTGTATTACTTTTTTTTTTTTTTAAAGATTTTTATTTATTATGTATACAGTGTTCTGCTTTCATATATGCTTGCAGGTCAGAAGAGGGCACCAGATCTCATTATGGATGGTTGTAAGCCACCATGTGGTTGCTGGGAATTGAACTCAGGACCTCTGGAAGAACAGCCAGTGCTCTTAACCACTGAGCCATCTCTCCAGCCCTTAGTTACTTTTCTATTGCTATGATAAAATACCATGACATGGCAAGTTATAGAAGAGTATCTTTGGGCATTCAGTCCCAGAGGGGTAAGACTCAATCATCATTATGGTAGAGAAGCATGGCAGGAATGGTAGCAAGAATGGCTAATCCCAGGCAGGAAGCCAAAAGCTTGCATTAGAAATGGCTCTAGTTTTTAAACTCTCTTAGTGTGTCCCTCTAGTGACACACTTCCTCAAACAAAACTGCAGCTCCTCAACTCCCAACAGTGCCATCAACTGGAACTAAGTGTTCAAATGCCCAGGACTATGGGGACATCTTATTCAAACTACCAGAGCTGTGCTTCTAATTATGTGTGGGCCTGTGTACCATGGCACACATGTGGAGGTCAGAGGACAACTTCCAGGAGTTGGTTCTTTCCTGTCACATGGGTCCCTGGGATCAAACTCAGATCATCAGTATTGGCAACAAGCATCTTTATCCACTAAGCCATCACATTAGCCCCCGAGACAGGGTTTCTCACCTGGATCTGAGGCTCTCTGATTAGGCTAGACTGGCAGGCCAGTGAGCCCCTGGGATTCACTGTCTCTGCCTCTCAGTACTGGAATAACAACCCCAACAATTTATAAGGGTGCTGGGGATCAAACTCAACTCCTCCTGTCATCCTCTGCACACACCCAGTTTTGAGGCCAGCCTGCACTATGAGATTCCATCTCAAAAACAAACAAAAGTGGTACCCAACAGGAAACAACACAGCACTGTGTTTGTGCCTTTACTGATGCAACAGACGGAACACTTGAGTTTCCATAAAGTCTACAAGGCTTTAAATATATTGTCACTAATTTTTACATGAAAAGATCTCTGATAGCAAAACAATTTATTTGGGAGATTCCCTTTTTATAGAATTAAAGGATGAATAATGAATTGAAATGATGAAACGAAAGTATTTGCTGATTATGTAATAGGCCATGATTTAATTCCTAGCACCAAAAAAATAAAAGTAAACTACAGATTCATCAATATGCTAACTGATTTAATTAAATCTAGAAATTAAAATATAGCACGCTGTGAAGATGGCCCATTGATTCACCATACATACTGAATGCTTTCCATTTAAGAAAGATCATAAAAAGGCAAGAATGCCTTTGTAGCACAAAAGCATACAGACAATCCATAAACAGAAAGAAAACAACTCCTTAGAATATGGCTTACCCCTTCGCCCCCAAAAAGGGCCTCAAACAAAAAACAGAACTGCTGTTTGACTGCCTATAAAGAGGTAAGATGAATTCAGTCTTTTCAACAACTGGTGTAACACCAGTTGGATTGTTCACTACATGCAAAAACTGCATTTTGGGAGCTGGAGAGGTGGCTCAGAGCTTAAATAAATAAATATGCTTATTGTTCTTGCAGAGGACCCAGATTCAGGTTCCCAGTATCTACAATGGCAGCTTACAACCATTTGTAACTCAAGTTCCAGGGCATCTGATGCCTTCTTCTGGCCTCCATCATGTATAAACTCACACCAGCACATATAAAGAAATAATACATTTTGTTTTTGTTTTTTAGAGAAAGGGTTTCTCTGTGTAGTCCTGGAACTAGTTCTGTAGACCAGGCTGG
Source organism: Peromyscus nudipes (assembly GCA_902168325.1). Classification (NCBI taxonomy): domain Eukaryota; kingdom Metazoa; phylum Chordata; class Mammalia; order Rodentia; family Cricetidae; genus Peromyscus; species Peromyscus nudipes. The sequence goes on along the minus strand of CABHPH010135937.1, from coordinate 24,681 downwards.
CCTTAAACTCACAGAAATCCGCCTGCCTCTGCCTCCTGAGTGTTGGGATTAACGGCGTGCACCACCACCACCACCACCACCACCACCACCACCACCACCACCACCACCACCACCACCACCACCACCACCACACGGCTTAGAAATAAATTTTAAACAAACTTTTAGCCTACCTCCTTTAAAACCAACCACCACATCAAGGAAAGGTAGAACCTTTATAAACCAATGTTAGAAATAAAAATGGCACAACTTTAGAAAATACTCTAACAATCTCTTTAAAATTTAAAGCGTGAACATGTTGCTGTATTTAGTCAAAAGAAAAGAAAGCACTGCTTATATAAAGATCTGTACATGACTAGTCAGGTGACTATTTGTAAAGGCACCTAACCAGAAACAAACAATACTAGCCAACAGGTGAATGGACAAACTGCATTATATGCATTCAGACGAATAGTACTTAGCAATTTCCAGAAATGTACTATTACTACCTGTAATTTCCAATTATGCCAAGTGAAAGCAAATAAACAAATAACATGATTCCAATAAAATTATAAAAATGCAAACTAACCTAGAGTAATTATTACTTTCCTGGGGATGTAAATTAAGTGCTCATTTTAGGAAAGGATTACAAAGGCGCATGAACAATCTTGGGAAGATAAGCACACATTACACATTGACTGTTTTCACTGGTAAATACATCAGCTGTTACGTATCAGATGTTTACTGTCCCAATTTTACCTTAAAGCTGTTAAAAAGTGAGTGAAGATATTTGAAAACTTTAGTTTCAAATTTATAGGGATTCCTGTAAATTACAGGAATCTTTGAGACTTGATTTACTTTATGCTTAGGTGTTAACTTATGAGTTTTCTTTGTTTTTCAGACAATTTTACTAGGTAGCTTTGGCTGGTCTCAAACTGCTTCTAAAATGCTGGGATCAAAGGTGTGTACCACCCCAAGTGATCTAATAGTTTACACTTTAAGCTCACAGTTTAAAAAATAAGTTTTACTTAAAATGGTGGCCCACATCTCCATGCACAACCCAATGTAAAACACTACTCTATTTCTCACAGAAAGGTCTTTGAACTTCTATAGGTAATGTGCAGACTCTTATTCACTTATGCAATGAAATGAGACACACAAACCCAAGTGCAAGAAGAAACCTGTTAGCAGCAACGCACAAGAAGAAACCTGTTAGCTGCCTAAGTCTGTGGTCAACACCTGAAACCGCAGGGGCTCACTCTAGTTTGTTCCTAAGCTTTAGCTGTTTGCCTCAGGACAAGTTCAGTCAGTTTTGCATTTTGTCTTTAACTATCTAAGGAAAAAAAAATGAAAAAAGATTGACAATCTTTAAAGATTGTTAATGCCACACATTTCTCTTCAGGGAACATGAGGAATGTTACTGTACACTATGCATTTAAGAGTCTCAGCTGGGTGGTGGTGGCGCAAGCCTTTAATCCTAGCACTAGGGAAGAAGTAGGTGGATCTCTGAGTTGGAGGCCAGCCTGTTCCACAGAGTGAGTTCCAGGACAACCAGAGATATACAGAGAAACCCTGTCTGGAATCCCAACCCTCAAAGATTTATGTATGTGTATGAGTGTTCTGTTTGCATGTATTTATGTGTACACCTAATGTGTATGTGCATGTGTATCGCATGCACACCTAATGCCCAGAGAGCCAGATCTCTTGGAACTGGAGTTGTGAACTACCATGTAGTTGCTGGGAATCAAACATGCACCCTCCAGAAGACAACAAATGCTCTTAACCACCAAGTCACCTCTGCAGCCCCAGAAAAACATTTTTAATGAAAAATTTCTGACTTGCATTTTTCTTTGTACAGTAGCATGCTACATATAGACACAGAGGTATATGAATATTAGCATATTATTAAATATACTTGTTTAATAATATGGCCTTAAAAACATTTCGAGGCCCTAGCTCACTTGTTTTTATCTTATGGATAATTCAGCTGTGTTAATACCTCTATTATTTGTATCTTTTTTTTTAAATAAAAGTATCTTTCACCCTTCATAATTTTGACTTTTACAGATGCCTATAATCAGAAACTACCAAGTAATAGACCTATTAACTTTTAGTTTTCACTAATTTTGAGGTCATTACATTTATAAAAATACGAACTGAAGGCTCTACGTAGGAGCATATATGTATATCCATACTCATGCATTAACGATTAATGAAAACAGGGAGGCCATGACTTTGAAGGAGAGTGGAACGGTTATATGGGATGGTTTAGAGGGAGGAAAGGGAAGGGAGAAAAAACCCATTTTCAGGAGAGCACAAAGGCAGATGTCTATGGCCTCCTGTACATCTAAGTGGTTCTGAGGCTGCATTTATTTTTGAAACTTTTCAGGATAAAGTCTTGCTATGCAGTCTAGCCTGTCCTAGAACTCAAAATCCTCCTGCCTCTCCACCTCCCAAGTGTCACGGGTGTGAGTCACCATGCCAAGTTCCATCAGGCTGCATTTCAGATAGCCCACACATTGTCCTTTCAGTTAGAAAATTACTCTGGGGGAAAGCATGACCCATGCACTAAAAATTGGAACAATCGGCTCAAATTAGATTACAGTTCTTTTAATGTTACATCATGAAACATGCCGAAGCCATCAAATGATTACCCCAGTAGGGGGTCTCCAGTATAAAAAAGTTAACGGATCAAAAATATACATAACTATTACTATTTTCCAACTAGAATAAGAAATTAAAAATAAATCCCCAACCCCTTCCCTCTGTTGTGGGTAACCAGTACAAGACACCTAGGAATATCCTATAGCTCTAAGCATACCAGGCCAACAGAATGGTGTAATGTGTGTAATTAACACACCTGGCTCCACACATCTAGTTGTTTTCTGTTTAAATGTTAAATACAAAACTACTGACCCAAACCAGATTTACCTGCTCAGGCTTTCCCTTCTCCTGGTTATTAGCAGTGTCAAGACTCAAGGATGGATACTTCTAAAAACATCTAAAGTGAGTGCACATTATCACACAACATGCCTGCAGCTTGTCAAGTTTCAGTTGCTGAAATACCCCTAATGATACATTCCTGTACATGATGGAAGGTTGTTCTGAAAACGTACAGTATTAGAAGTCATAACGGTGACTGCATACAGTTTCCTAAGACATAAAAGTACAATTTAGGATTCAGACCAAACGAAACACAGCTGCACATTTGGAAGGAAACTAAAGTATAACTTACAGCTGCCTTCCCCCGTACCATCCAGTGCCAGGGATTGAACCTAGGGCCTTGTACATGCTAGGCAAGCCCTGCAGCAGTGAGCCACATCCCCAGACTTTACTGTCTTTTGAGTTAACAGTGCAAGGTTTACTAGATGGACTAAGGCACATTAGGTCCTGGTACTTGAGCTCCACAAGGGTCTGCTAGTCTTAAATACATTTGTCTGAAAATGAGATCAGCTGTCAGAGATTTTGGTCTTCGGGACCAGGTACAAAATAACTCTTGCATGATAAATATCTACCATGTTATTTTCACAAAGGACATCTTCATTACCACCCCTCCCACTCACCCAAACAACAAATCACAACGAAATCTAGAAAGAAAACAACAACAAAATCGCCAAAAAGTTGATCAAGGTGGCACACTCCTGCAGCTCCAATGCTTTGGAAGAGAGTTCATGATTACCCTTGGCTTACAGTGCAAATTGAAGGCCTGAACTACATTAAGACCTTGATTCAAAACAAAACAAAATCAAAACAAAAAACCCCCAAAATGTCATTGCAAAGTTTGATTACAGATTATTTGCAAAGTATCTATATTAATAGCTAGGCCACTAGATACACCAAATAATAATATACTATCATTATTTCTGATATTCTCCTTCTAAAATATACATCCAAACACAAAGAGGTGATATCTTAAAATAGGTTAGATAGTTCAGGTTATATATATTGCACCCAAAAAAATGTTGTCTACGTGAAAAGTGTAAAATTATCTACTAACTGGATGAATAAAAAGTCACTTTTTCTTTCTATATTACCAAAAAAACAATAATACAAGAGAAAATATACAGTGTAAGAAAAGTAGTATTAAAAGCACCCTGTACTAATGTTTTGTCAATGAAGATATAAAAAAAGACACATCACCAAATTCTACTTTAATTAAAAGTTAGCTTCTATTAATCTCTACTAATTGAGAACTATTATCTTTATTCAGCAAACAGTTATCATTAGAAATATATGCTTAAGGATTGAAAAGTTCAAAACAAGATTTGGTTGTTCATTTTCTTCCTTCCTT
>CABHPH010135937.1:740-20314 GCA_902168325.1 Peromyscus nudipes | reverse complement strand
TTCCTTCCTTCCTTCCTTCCTTCCTTCCTTCCTTCCTTCCTTCCTTCCTTCCTTCCATTCATTGACAGGGTTTCTCTGTGTATCCCTGGCTGTCCTGGAACTCGCTTTGTAGACCAGCCTGGCCTCAAACTCACAGAGATATGCCCGCCTCTGCCTCCCGCTGGGATAAAAGGGTGTGCTACCATCACCCAGCTTTGGTAGTCCATTTTTAATTCTTGTATTTTTTGAAATTCACTTACTGAAATACTCACTGTTGAGTTTGTAGTATACTAACTGTGAGATAAGTACCTGCAAATATTTACTTAACAGTATTTATATCAGAATAGTCCTATATTGAACAAATGTGATGAAGATCTAGTCTGTGATGACAATATTCTCTGTAAGATTTCATCCTGGATATGAACAAGACACTCACAATAATCTACCTACTTCTGTCCCAAATGCCCTCTGTTGACTTCATGCTTAAGTTTGGAGCTGGCTATAAGGCTTTCTTAATAATCTGTATCTAAACCTGTGAACTTGCAGTTTTGTTATTATCATATTGAAAAATCATCCAATGGATGACTTAGATATATTATACAATTACACAATTTTTATTAGTTCATGTATAGTGGGGCTTAGATTATGAGAAGCCATTATGCGAAGGTAAGGTGAAATTCAGACTATTCTGAATTAGACTGTCAAACATGAAGTCACACAATGGGCTTACTGAACATAGGATAAGTATGGTCTCATGAACTCCAACTTATGTAAGGAGAAAAGAGCTCATTTAATAGAGCATATGGAGTAAGTGCAAACTTATATTTCCTCTCTTGTAGAAAACTTATATTTACGTTCATGATTTTTCTAAACTCCAGATCTCTTAAAATGAATAAAGTTACACACTGAAATTAGAATACAAAGATGTGTTAACAATGGGAATAATGTAAGAGAAATTTGTAATAAAAACGATTTAAAGTTAAGATTGGAAAAGCACACTCAATTTCATTTTAACTGCATTAATGTAGAACATTAATGTGAACAATACAAAAAAGACGTAAGCTCTTGAGACTATTTTGTCATTAGGTAATTCATTAAGTAATCAAACTTCTTCACAAAAAGACTGGAAGAAATACTTTGTAGATATAAAGTATAAAACAGTATTTTTATATAAAAAGTAGATGGGAAATAAACTTGGTTCATTATTTGAAAATGTTAACTATAAATAAGAGCTAAAAAACAAAATTCTTTATAAACTTTGAGGTTATCAATTAATAAGATATATAGTCTTTCGTTTTTCTAAGTGAGATTTTGAAAGCACTTTTAGAAAACAGATTTTTAAAAAACAATTTCAGAACTAGGGTCTTCTGCACTCTTAAGTGAGCTATATCCTAGACCCACAATCAGTATTAAAATTTATAGGTAAATAAAAAACTAAAACCCAGAAACTTAGGATACAATTTCTCTGAGGCAGAAAACAGGTTAGGGCTTAGGTCACCTGATATTTTAATGCTATTTCCTTAGACACTTAAAAAAAAAAAATTTTAAGAATCCACATTTGCAAATAACCCCATAAAAACACAAAACCATGATTAACGTTATCTAGTGCTAAGTATGCCATTAGAAACCTAATGTCTATTTAAAACACATGCTATTCCTCTAAATTTTCAAGGGACATCAATGGCCAAGACCCTCAGCCCAAGTTTACTGGTGAATTTGCTTACCTTCTTGCAAACAGAGTAATCAAACTTTATGTAATGTTGGTTCCAAGGAAGTATTTAACTGTAGTAACCATTTAATTAGGTAATCTAACAATTCCAGAATTAAAGTCACAAGTACATTAACTAAGTACTTAAGAAATGAAAAATAACAACTGTTAACATTGTCAGTACTCCATGGTTATATAACACATACCAAGAAAATCCATTAAATCTTTGTGTCTATGACACCCACAGCCAATATAATCAATATTAATTAAAATACCAAGCTAGGAATGTTAAGAAACTCTTCACAGAAAAACGTAAAAAGACCAGAGTTGGATTTGGATGTATGATGGTTTTTATTTACAACTTTATTGGCAAAAAAGGGGAGAACTTTAAACAGCTTTAATACAGGGCACTGTAGCTGACCCTGTCAGGTTGACCAAGTTCACTCTCAATGTCCACCTAATTGCCCAGATGGACAATACTGAACCTGCATATGCAGTTTCCTTTATCAAGTACAGTGCCCAACTTTCAGGCAGTCTTTAAAACATATAAATACAAAGGAAAGGAAACCACTCATTAAAAACTGCATCAAACAGAAAGTATTTTAAGTATGAATTTGTTGTTCCTGGAAATAACACATGCCCAATGAAAACCAAAAGCTGGAGAAGCAGTTACACTTCCTACGGAGTGGACAGTTACAACAACAATCATCTTCTGTAATGACCGTTTTCAATTGTTATCAACTACTCAGAACTTACTAGGAGATGTAGTCAAGGTCAGAAGAGAAGACGGAGGGAGAGTATTCCTTTTTGGAGGACAGTATCCCTCCAGAATCATCACGGGGAAATAAACATCCTGTTGATTCTAGGTGGCAAAGCAATTAACGCAGTCACTTCAGTTCATGTTGATCATGTGGAGCTGACCCGATTTTCTTCCTTGACTTGTTTGGTGTCATTCTTCTAGATCAAGTGTGTTTAGTTCTTCTTCTAGCTCGTCCAGGTCTTCCCCAGTGAACAGGTTTTCATCAACAGGAACAGCATCGATGGACCCGTTTTCTTGTCCCCCCACTCCGCTGTCCCCGTCCAAATCACTTCTTTCACCATTTTCAGCCCGGCCTCCAGAAGCTTCACTTAATTTGTTCTCTAAAAACAAAAACAAAGAAAACTGAAATCAGTAACACCTAGAAATAAAAGACATTATTACAGTGGCAACTGAAAGCAGACTGATGCCTGTCTTCCTTCCCCAGAATTATTTCCCTGAAATTCCTGCAGCAAGGGCAGGCCATAAATGAGAAACCAAAGACGCTGCCTCTTCTTGATCAACGACAACAACTAGCACAAAGACAATTTAACAGCCCTGTTTCAATTTTAGTTCATTTAAACATTTCTGATCACCAGGTCACAGGGATCAGAACTTCAGATATTGTCACCAAAGCCCCACTTAGAAAGAGGAAATCAGTCTCTGAATCACTATCAATCTCAGAGCTCGGGAGGGTAAAACCACTTAAGTTAGAATTTGCATACTTTCATAAAATTCAGGTTTATTAGTCTTCTGTTTATTAGTCTTCTGTATGTATTCCAGCCTTTGTATTAACCAGTATTCCTCTGTGCTTTTCTCTCACAGCATGCATCCTTAACTTAGTCTTCAAACCTCCTACTCAAGGTACAATGAGATGTAAACCTAATCTTCATGTCCACACAGTCCCTAGGAAGCCTTCCCTCCATTCTCACTGTAAACTGTTACTGGGACCCTAGGACTTGTTCCTTTTCCCTCCTCCCCTAGCAGAGCCTTTTTCCTTGTCTGACACATATATTCATACTTCTCACATCTAAAGCCCCTCCCGTGCCCACACTGCTTCTGACACTTGGTCTGTACTCATTTGTCCCCTTCCCCCGAGCTCTCCACTGTCTTAGTACAACAGGCACCTTACTCCAGCAACCCTTTCCCTAACTGCAACTAAGAAATTACCTGTGATTCTACTACCCCCTGAAACTCGAGTCTCTGAATGTTTTCACTCAAGTGCTGTATGTTTTGTAAGCACTTTTTTTGGGTCTGTCCTATAACAATGGTGTGTGCAGTATGTTCTAGATTGTTAAGCTATGCACTCTGACTAGCTGAGCTCATTCATTCTGACCCTAGTGCAGATGACTTTCGGCCTGTTTTTGTCTGTAAATAGTTACACAGAACTTTAGAGAATACTAAAAAGCTACATCTCTAAACTCGTTTTCAGTTTCCTTCTAAGTTTAGTCCATGGTTTCAAATATCCATTACGTCATTCTTTTCTACAGCTTCCACTACCTTTTTTATTTAGACAAATGTTCACATTTCCAGTCTAGAGCCTGCATACACCTGCATTTGCCCAGGCCAGTTTAGCTCCCTCTTAATTGTTTACTAGTTCTTTGGAACTCTGAAAAGGGCAGCATACTTACCATCTTTATCTGAAGCGTATGTGCTGAATCTTTCAAGACTGGCCACAGTGATACCTGTCTCTTCTACATCTCTTGGGATGTACAGACTTACATCTATGTCATTGACACCCATAGAATCATCAACCTTAACAACAGAGAGAAAGCAAAGTTATTACAAGTAAGTTTCCTCAACTTACTTTTAATCTTGACACATTATCTTCTGGAAACAAAATTATTACTACTACCAAGAGAAAACAAGTGATCAACTACTGCTTGAACACTCATTTTTCCCCCTTAATCTTTTAGGAGGGAAAAAAAAAAAGCAGTAATACTGTATCTGAAGTTTCCTTCTCTGGAATCATGGTTTTGGAGTTTGACATTTTTTTAATTTGGAATTCCATGACAATGACACACAAAAAAACCTGTATGATGTATTAGTGGAACTGCTATTCTTGCATGTTCTTTATTATTTATGTGGTGACCTTAATCCCTGTTTTTGCAGAACAAATTTTAAGGGAAAAAAAAATTTTTTTAAACATCTATTGCACATAGCACTTAACTGTATGCATCAAGGCACTGTACTAAGGTCTTTTTTAGTTTGTTTTTTCAAGACAGGGTTTCCCTGTGTAACAGCCGTGGCTGTCCTGGAACTCGCCTTGTACGCCATGCTGGCCTTGAACTCAGAGGTCCACCTGCCTCTGTGTTCCAAGTGCTGGGATCAAAAACGTGCACCACCACCACTCTGTAAAGAAAGCAACCCTAAAAATAAACATCAATGAACTCATTCATTCTCAAAGCAGCCTGGGTTAGGAATTACTTACCTGCACTGCAGGTAAGAGTGGAGGTCTAGAGAAAGTTTCTTATTGATGGAAATAGTACCTGAACTCCAGTCTGGCCAGTGGCTGGTGCTTTTAACCACGTTTCTGTTCTCTCTACCATTCCCCCCAGTAGGATCAACATAGGAGGTCAAAGCTTGGTCTTACCTCATCACCGCCTGTTCCCTGAATGTAACGGGTATCATCTGCTTCCTCATCATCATCATTGACCAGTTCAGGACGAAATTCAAATACCTCACGACCACTGATCTATTCAGACACACAATACATCATCATCTCAGGAGAAGTAACCATTACTTTTAGACACACTGCCTAGACTAAAGACAGACAGAGTCCTGAATTTTAAAAACCGTGAGACAGAAGAATGAGGGGCCATCGGGGTGAGTCTGGGACATACCACCAGTGCTTTCCCTGCTTTGAAGTCCGCTTTCCGCTTCTCCATATCTTGTTCAAGCTTATCAATCTTTTCTTGTCTTTTCCTTTTCTTCCATGCAAGGAAAGACTCTAGAGTGATTTTGGTAACATTTGGACCTAAGGCAGAACGCTGCAAAGGGAAGAGATTTAAAGTCACTTATAGTTGTTTAACAGCATTTTCCTTTTAATGTAGGTAATCATTTCCCCGTGACTGCCCTAAAACAGTAAACAGACTACATTATGGTACTTTTACTTTGCATGGCAGTGAGTGAAACAACTACCCCCCCCCCCAAAGCCCAGCTAGCACTTTGAGGTAAATCTCTTAACTTGAGCAGAAAAGTTTGATGTGAAAAACTGTTGGTAAAACTCATAGATTAAAAAAATATCATAATAAATCCAAGCTTCATTTGTGCTCTTTCAGATGAGAGATAAAACCAAAAAACACAATTATCACCTGCACTTCTCAGGGGTATAAGTAATAAATGGGTAGAAAAATAAGTATTGGCTGGACATGCACTGTTGAAAGCTCTCTATACTACCACGTTGATCTCCACAAATACGCAGAGGGTGGCAGGACATTCATCAAGCATGAACAGTTAGGAAGTGGTGGAACTAGGGTAAAACCAATCTCCAGCACACTTGACTCTAACATCCCCACTTCATTATTTCATCCTGTGTGACACACAAACAACACAGCCACTTACGGAGTGTATACAATCTTAGTATTAGTCACTCACACGCACAATGAAGCAAACAATCCTAAATCTAGTTTCCCCAATAATCTCAACTTCATCCTATCCTCAACGCCCTCCAACTCACACAATCATCTACTTCACTGAGCTAGAGAGCAGCAGCTCAAGAAGCTCTTCACTCAGACTACTTCTTCTCTAACCGGATAGGTGAAACATATAACCAGAACCTGGAGGAGTGGTTTTCTTCCACACTCATGTGAGTATGTTACAAAGAGAAAAGGACACCAAGCAAAGAACCTAAAAGTCCCATCAACACGAGGCATAAAAAAGCATGTAAAATAACGCCATGGTTATGAAAACAGCAGCAGCTAGTGCTTTAAAAACAAAACCCTACACACTCCTATAATTACAGCATGTCTGGTAATGTGAATGGTAAACCTGACATTTGAGACACTCGAGAGTAGTTAAAGTACAGTAACTTTAGGAAAAGGGCATATTATTTTTCCTTTCTTAACATGCTATTGCCCCCAAGTGGTTAATATTAGAATTTACAAAAATAATTAAAAATTGCTTTTAAGAGAAAAGATATTTGTTACCTCTCTCTCAATTAAATCTTCTAATGAAATCTCATCTTCTTTCTCTTCTTTCTTTTTGTCTTTCTTCAGCACAAACCCAGGAGGAAGTGCATGGCGATACATGCAATTGTCGCCACCTCCAGGACACACCCAAAACCAGCCATACTTGTTATTTTCAATAGCTTCAAGGAAATGTCTGCACACCTATAGAAACAGTATTATTCAGAAGTGGTGGTGCAGTGTAAATCTATCTCACTTTGAGTTGCTTATGTATATAAACAACTAACAATACTCACATCCTAAGGTTAACTTATGTACAAAGCACACTTACACACAAAAATGTTTGAAAATATGTCTAATACAATGCCAGGCCCGGCCGGTGGCTAACTCCTTTGTAATTCCAGCCCTCAGGAAGCCAAGGCAAGAACTGTTTAAGAGTTCAAGGCCAGCCTGGGCTACAGAGACCCAGTTCTCAAAAATCAAGCCGGGGCTAGAGAGATGGCTCAGTGGTTAATGTCGGAAGGCTTAAAGCTGCCTCTAACTCGGGCTCTAGGGGATCTGACTATGTCTCTGGCTTCTACAGGCACTTGTACTCATGTGCACATACCACACACACACACACTAATGTTACTCATAATTAATTAAAAGCAAACCATGCAGTATACTGGCAAAATCCAAAGCCTCTACTCTCGATGTTTCAGTTAGCCTTTGTAAATATAATCCCCAAGAGTATGATTTTTAAAAATAAATCCAGTCCAAGGTTTAACTCTTATAGCACTGCAAGGCACAATAAAGAAAAAAAAAAAAGAAACAAAACAAAAACAAATCCTAGCAATGATGACATAAACCCTGCTGCGATTACTTGACTAAACAGCAACTCTGTACGTGAGTCACAGAGGTACAAGGTTCAAAAGGAACAGAAGAGCGATCTGCAAACACAAATGGTACAAAGTGCAACTGTGCTAAAATGTCAGGCAGCAACCTCCACAATAAAAATCACCAGTACCCATTTCCCAAAAAAAGCAATGAGTGTTCACGAACCAACATTTATTTATTAAGTCTTCTAGCAGAGCAGAATCCTGCTGGACATGTACTCAGGATACAGATATATGGAGTGAGTACAGAAGCAGAGGAATAATCTGAATTTTTAAAGGCAGATTTCCCAGAACTCTAGAGCTACTACCAAAAAATTCTACATTTTGGAATTCATATGTAAAAAATATTTTTGACCTAGCAATTTAAAAAACTTCCAAAGTATTAAAATCAAACAATTAATGACAAGCCTACTTCCATCACTACTCACAAGATAGAAGATTCTTATCTAAGTATGTATTGTATCCATCCTGTTTTTTTTGACACAGAGTCTATTTATGTAGCCTAGTCCCGCATGGAATGTGTAATCTACCTACTGGAATTACAGGTATATGTTACCATGTCCAGCTATGCTAACCCATAGTTAAGGAAGTAAAATCACTTCAGAAAATTGCATTTAGGAGACTTTAGTTACTCAGCTTTTAGACCAATTTTGTTAAAACATTCCAATTAAAAAACAAAACAATTTGTAAATTCCAAAAATAAAGCTTGATGTATTATAGTTAAGTTGGTGAAATGCGATTTTCTAGTACTCAACGGTCCAGTAGAAAACATCAATACCTTGTCATAAAATTCTCCCTAATAAAAAATGCCACAGCAACTCAATTCAAGAAAAGGACATACTATTTGAGTTTTTGGTTTTTTCTTTTCCGCCTCACCGTGCTTCTTGTTTACTACTTCTTCCAGCTTTTTCTCATCCCAATTATCCATAGTATCTACAGAAAGACACAACAAGCACTTTTGATCTCCTGTTCCCACAATACAGGCCTCTAAACAGACAGGTAATATTCATAATCGAACAATTTTTTCTGAAGCAGCAAAACCAGCATACACAGCATTGCAAATTATCTACCCAAGCTCCTTAATCAGTTTAGATAAATGAGACGTTAGCAAAGAAAGGAAGTAAAATGGCCAAATCAAATTACATCACTGTATTCTAAGTATCATTTATTTAAAATTTATGTAAAACCCCAACTCTTCTGAACAAGCAATGCTAGTTAATACTCTACTATTACTAAGTAGTAAGAAACAACAAAAAAAGAATTTATTTTCAAACTTTAAGAGAAAGTTAAGAAATACCTTTTTCAAGTTCTTCATCTCTTGCATCAATGTAAACACTTCGCTTTTCACATTTTCTCTCCAAAGTGAGGTCATGAGAGAACTTACATTTATCTCCTTTAGTACACTGTCCTTGTTTGAAGAATGCACACACCACAGATTTGGGATCTGCACCTGTGTCAAACGGGAAGTAACATCTGTATTACAGGCAGGCAACCCACTTCCAGGACACCCTTCCTGCTGCAGGTGTTGACTGTTCCTTGTTTGTGTCCCCCGCCCCTCGATCTTTCTTATAGGCTGCTGGATGATACGGTGTAGCTTGTACCTGGGATATAGTTACTTCTGCTTAACTTATTATTTTCTGTTTACTAATGTGAGAGAAAGTAGCACATAGTGGCGTCTGGTTAGATATTTCTTTAAAGTTCTGTTTTTCTTCTATTCTTAACGAAGTAAGTGGCAGAAGTGGAAACCCAAACACGCAGGTTACTTTAGAGTTCCTTCGCTGTTGAGTCAGTGAGGCCGGAGGCAAAGGGAAACAAGAATGGAAGAATATTGCCCCAAATATGTATGAGACTTACAATTTATGAAACCACAGCTTTGTCTTGGCTCCTAAAGACCACCCCCATCCAAACACAAAGAACAAAACTCCCGAAGACAATCAAGTTGTTTTTATTTTTTTTTTTTAAGACAAGGTCGTGCTGTTTAGCTTTGGCTGGCCTTGAACTCATACAGATCTGCCTGCCCCTACCTTCCAAGAGCTGGGACTAAAAGTACTTAAAAAATTTTTAAAAATTTATTTTATGTGTGAGTGCTGGCCTGCATGTAGGTACATGTACCACATATGTACCTGGTACCTGAAGCAGCCAGGGCGTTGGATCCCCTGGAGCTGGAGTTATGAATGACTGTGAGCTACCTGCTGTGGGTGCTGGGAATTCAGACCAGGTCCTCCTTAAGAGCAAGAGCCATCACTCCAGCTCCTCACAAGTCAAGTTTGGAACACAAATTATATTTGATAAAAATAGCACTCTGACATTTAAATTTTACCTTTACTTATTTTTTGTGCAGCAACTACAGGTTTGAACAGCTCATTTAGCTCTTGTAGTTCTTTCTTCTTGTCATCTTTCTTCAATTTCTTTTCAGCTTCACTTTGTGCTACCTACATTTCCAAGTCAAAAATGTCAATCTGATTGCTTACAAAACTGTTTTCACTATACAGTAATGACTAATATAACAAAATATTTGCATATTTATATGTATGCAGTCTTTACATTAAGTGGCTTACATATTAGGTATTGTGGCTAACCTATTAAAATTATTAGCTTTGTAAACAAATTCTTTTTGGTCCTATAATTAGGCACCACACCTAATTAAAACAATTCAAAGCTCATGGTTAAAAAAAGTTCATGGCAACAAGCAAGTATTAAACACTTAACCCTGGCATTTAACAAATAGATCTCAATTGCAGAATTTTTTTCCAATGAAAACAACCTATACTCTAGAAATATGAGTGCTTTTTGACATGAGATGAAAATATCCTGACATGTTCAGTGATACAATAATGGTTAGTAACCACCACAAACTATAGTGCCCTTACTGAAAAACACCAATTTCAGGAGATAATAGAAGACACAATACATCCATAGTTCTAGTATATGTTTTATGTACTTAATATGGTTAGTGTATTCATCTAAAACATTTATACCTCAGCACCTATATTAGAAGACACAATACAAGATGCTTATTTAAGGAAGCTCAGAATATATAATAGAATAACACAATATACACAGTACTCTGAAAGCAAAGAATGTCTATATGCTTAGAAAATTAAATTGCGCTAGTATCTTTATAGAGGAATTCTTCTGATGAACAAGAAAGGAATGTAGAACGAACCTGCACTGTGAAGACAAAGGACCAGAGAACACCAAGATACGAGAAACGTCAATGACAAGTTGGATTTTACCTATAGGTGAGAGTCTGTAACTTAGTGGGTTAAAGTAACCAAATCAGGTTTCATTTTACAAAGACAGGGTGGTGACTTGGAGGACAGACTAGCAATCCAAGAATAAAGGCAAGGAGTCTCCTGCAATTGTAGGTAGGAAGGTACTAATGTTTTAAATAGGTATTAGTACAAGGATGAGGAGAAAAGAGCATTTTAGGAAGCAGAACTAAAGGACTCTGGCCATAACACAGAGGACAAAGAGGAGCTGGGGATTAGCATACGCACAATAAGCGCTGCTGAAAAAGACAGGGAATACAGGAGGAACAGGTTTCAAGGCAGGAGGTGGAGATGAGCTCAGTTTTGGACACAGGAGCATGAAATGCTTACAGAGCATCTGGGCAGAGCAGTTTAAAGACAGCTACACTGGCCACGATACCGATTTCACTGCAACTAGACAGGGTCCAGCCTGAGATAAAACAGAACCTAATCTGTTAAAGAGACTCAAGAAACAGCAGGAAGAAAAATACATCAATGAGAAGAAAATGTGTTCAAAAAGGAAAAACAAAACAAACCCGGGAGAAGAATGAACCAATGCTACAAGTTCTGACGTCAACTAATAGTGGAAGTGTTTAAACACCAACAAAAAACATTCTGCTTTCTTTTACATAAAAGTAGTCCTTGCTGACTAGGCTCATCTCATATGTAGCATCTAGAAGAATAGACTAGAGGCCCATAAACCGCTTGAAATATTTATAGTTAGAAATCAATTGGGGCCTGAGGCAAGGAGACAGAGATCATTAATGTGACTGTCTTCCTAGTTGACAAACATCTTCTGGCCTATGATGTTCAAACTGAAACCACTCAGGCTCCTTTTTACAGAGTTGCTGAACGAGGCTTAGCGGTCGCCATGCAGTCAGCCCCCATTTCCTTGTTGTCTTCTGACTGGTCCCCAGGCTCACAGCATCTATCTGTCTGTTTATGGTTGGAGGGTAGGAAGTGAGGAGGAAATGGTACAGTAGAGGCTCTGCTCTGTGTCTCTAGCACACTTCCCTTAGGCTCTAGGTAAACTGGCAGCACAACACATTCTCCCTGCACATGGGAACGGGGAAGGGGCCTTCACATGCCCTGACAGCTCTTTTTGGGATCTGTGGTGCGCACCCCCTGGAAGAGATGTTTGAGAAATAACTAAGAGCAGGGCCATCTTCCACAGCACACTCAGGCCTGGGTCTACAAACAGGAGAGCTGCTCAGCTTCCAAGCAATATGTGGTAATTAGGCACTCTATATTCAAAGCGAGACCAGTTACCCAAGAAAGTAGCAAAAATATAATACTGAATGCAGGGACATACTTAAGTAGCACATGAATTTTATAACATTTCTAGGTCTATTAAGTCTGAAACAACTACTCAAACTAGTAGAAAGACGTCAGAGGAAGAGGAAATAGTATTGGACAGGAGCCTTCTTTAACCACCGGGGAATCCTACAAGGGACACCTGCCCTTCCACTGTACAATAAAAACTAGTATTTGTGAACAATTTTAAATCATGTACCAAAAAAGATTTAACCCAAGTTACCTGTCTCCAAGGCTTAGCATACAGCTATCCTTTAGTACCTTTGAGCAGTGATTCTAGGACTCTTCCAGATGCCCAAACCCACGGTAGCTCAAGACCCTTGAGTACTACTTATAAATATCTAATACAATGCAGGCTAAATCTCAATCATCACACTGTACTGCTTAGGGAACAATAGTTTTCAAAACTCTGTACCTAGTCAGTACAAACACGACCATCCTTTTAGATCTAAATATACCAGCATCGATGTACCTTTTCTTTTAAAAAAAAAAAAAAATTTTTTTTTTGAATTTTAGTTGTTTCAGTCTGAAGACATTCTTACTAAACAAGGTAAAGTTAGCACTTTGAAAGAATATTATCTTTTGGCTCTAGAATAAAGTTGTGATTTGAGAGGGAAAGAGAGAATGATTTGGAGACAGCATGAAGAGAAATGGGTTTTAGTTAGAGATTAGTAATCTAACAGATATATTATGCTGATACTGTCAGACTAAAACACTGTAGTTAAAAACATAACCTGAGAATTTCTTTTCTATGTCCAAAGAGTACTGCCAAGAATTAAGGAAAAGAGACATTAAAAAAGGAAATGGGAGGGAGGGGGAGATTATATTTGTAAAACGTTATGGGATGAAAGGTCTAATGAATCTGAAGAAAAAGAGGCTAAAGTTTTTGAGCAAGTTACCAATTCTTATGTAAGAACAACTGTCTCAGAAGTAGCAAGAATAAAAAGGAGACACATTGTGGCTAACAGCACATATGTCTAGGTCACTCACTATAATAAAAATCAATGTGGTAATGACACAGACAATAAATAAGAAGAACAGAAGAGAGAATCAAGAAATAGATCCTAATATATCAGTAGTTATATTCCAATTCAGTGGTGAAATGCTACTGGACCAAGTAGCTATTCAACTTTAAAGAGAATCTTACACATGCATAAAATATAGACAAAGTACAGACTGCAAAAAGAAAGCAACCAGAAAATAAATAAAACAAAACCTAAGAAACTAAGAAAATTATGCATAACAATCCAGCAGAAAGTGAGAAAAATCACTGTACAGCAAAACAGAGATAAAACAAATTATTTGCAATGTTAACAACAGTATTTCTTACATATTTGTAAGAAAGAGGCAGCCAGTATTTTTGAGTAGTTGGGTAGGAGAGGTAAGTCACAGACGTGTAAAACAGCATATGAGAAGACTTACTCTGCCACTGAGGAACACAGTGAAATGTCACTTTAAACTTCTTATGGGGGAAACACTAAGAAACCTTAGCATCTACTACATACAGGAAATGAAAATGTGAAATATTAGTCCACAGAATCTGTTCAGACAAACTTATTAAAATTAGAAGTTCAGGGTCAGAGAGACGGCTCAGTGAGTAAAGGCATTTGCTGCCAGTCCTGAGAAAGTCAGTTACTGGAATCTACATAGTGGAAAGAGAGAACTAACTCTCACAAGTTGCCCACTAACCTACAGACAAGCACTGTGGCACGTGCATACACATACACAAAATAGAATAAATAAAATGTAAAAAGTATTATAACTTCATTTTCCTTAATCTACAAAAAGAAAGTCTGTTTATATATAATAGACAATTTATACAAGGGAAATAAAAGCTTAAACACATTTAAAGATACTATGTACAAGAATATTTCTTGTGGAAGTGTTCTAAGTGTCAAAAAGATGGAAACAAAGGGATCATTTCTGAACAATGAAATAAAATACTACTATTACTAATAATAAAACAGTGTACTGTAGAACAGTATGCAATTATCATTAGAAAAAATGAGTTATATCAAAATAGGTGGGAGCAATGTTCAAGAGGTACTGCTATGGAAGATGTAAGAAAGATTAAAATGAGCTGGGTGGCGGTGGTGGTGCACACCTTTAATCCCAGCACTTGGGAGGCAGAGGCAGGCGGATCTCTGTGAGTTCGAGGCCAGCCTGGGTCTACAGAGCCAGATCCAGGACAGGCACCAAAACTACACGGAGAAACCCTGTCTCAAAAACAACAACAAAAAGAGATTAAAATGTAAGAAGTTTAGAGAGTAGGATATTACTTCACAATGTAATTACAATACCAAGTAACCTGAGATAGATGGTATATTGTATTACACCCATCAGAAAAGACAGCAACGTAAATTATTTACCTGACGTGGATTCTGTTGACCAAACTTCACTTGATGAGTGACAGCCTTAATAAACTTCTGTTGCTTTGCTCCTTTCTTATTCTTTAGACCGAAAGTTTTGTCCTAAATGAGAAAGAATATAGAAATATCTTGGTATATTATTGCTACTATCTTTTCAATGATGTGTAAAAACCACTTATTTATTGACAGGAAAAATAAGCTTTTAAAAAATAAGATTTATTTTTATTTTATGTGTATGCATGTTTTGCCTGCATGAAAGTCTGTGTGCCACATGTGTACAGTGCCCATGGAGTCCAGAAAAGGGCGCTGGATGCCCTGGAACTGGAGTGTAAGTGGTTGTGAGCTGCCATGTGAGTGTTGGGAATTGAATCCAGATCATCTACAAGTGCATCCAGTGCTCTTTAAATGCTACACCACTTTTCTAGCCCCAGAAAATGTATTTCCTATGCCACAAAAATATATAAACCATTACAACATCAGGCAGCATATGTCACTGTTTTAGTTAAGGGTTTCTATGGCTGTAATAAAACACTATGGCCAAAAGTAACTTGGGGAGGAAAGGATTTATCCTACAGCTTGTAGTCCATTACCTGGGGTGGGGGACCGGAACCGATGCAGAGGCCACGGAGGAGTGCTGCCTATTGGGCTGCTCCTCATAGCTTGTTCAACCTGCTTTCTTATAGCACTCAGGATCACCAGCCCAGGGGTGGCACTGCCCACAGTGAGTTGGACCCTCCCACATCAATCAATCAAGAAAATAAGGCCAATCTTGTGAGAGCACTTTCTCAACTGAAGTCTTCCAAAATAACTCTGGCCTGTGTCAAGCTGACATAAAAACTAGCCAGTATGATGAGTATGAACACATTTATCACTCAAAACATCAACTAGGACTATTCACAATTTAATACTAGTCTAAAATGGTCACTGTCATTAACTCTTACTATGCTGTTTTCTTCCTCAGTGTGATTCAGATGTCAGTCCTTGGGACCTGTGGAGCTGTTATACTGGTACAAGTAGTCCCACGCTCAAACAAGTTAAGGAAAGTGCTATGTGAAGAGTGTTCTTAACTCTTCTTCATTTCCAGTGCTGGTAGCACAACCCAGGGCAATGGGCATATGAGTAATTCCTCTATTACCGAACTGAACACCAAATCCTAGATCCTTAAATCTTAAATTACAATATATTTTAGCATCCCCTTTTAGCAGAGGGGATATACACAGTACTTTCAAAACTCAACCGATCTCAGGATGCACTTTTGTAAGCTTATGCTGAATGAGGTATTGATGAATTTATTTTGGGGAATGCTGTATAAGAATGGACACAAACTTCTGGACTAGTTTCTAGGACAATAACACAAATTTAATTGGAAAGCAGTATTTTAGTTAAGTTTGGGATTTTATTAGCTCATTGGAAGCTTCCCATTATGGAGGTTCTCATTTTGTGGTCAGCACTTACGGTGATCCTTGGCTTTCTACCTCAATTTAATAAGTGTGCTGCAAAAGCCTTTAGAAAGGATTTCAGATAGTTTTTGTCTTTTGTTTTATGGAGACAGGGTTTCTCTGAGTAACAGCCCTGGCTGTCCTGGAACTTGCCTTGTAGACCAGGCTGACCTCCAACTCAAGAGATCTGCCTGCCTCTGCCTCCTGAGGGCTGGAATTAAAGGCACACCACAAGTGCTAAGCTGGGATTTCAGATATATAAGGATGTGCGCACATGGTTCTAGGGGCTGTAATGAGATGAATGGTATCCCTTGAAAACTTTAAAAACTTGTCTATACCACACTTTAAATGTGTCCTTATTTGGAAACCTACCCTGAGAGGCGGCCATGTGAAGACAGCAGAGATGAACACAAACACAAGTTAAGGAACACCAAAGATTGTTGGATAACATCAGAAACTAGGAAGAAGTCAAGAAGAACTGGTGTCGTTGTGTCCCACCCCCCCCCCACCCTTCAGAAAGGGGATGTGACCATGTTAACACTCGGATTTCAGACTTTTCCCAACCAGAATGGTGAGAAAACAAGCCGTCTAGTAATAGTTTTGGGTAATTTGTTACAGCAGCCCAAAGAAACTAACACAGTGAGATCTTCCCCAACACTGCCATCTGAACTGTTTCACTGATGTAATTTCATTTCTCTGCAAGGATCTGGCTAGGAGAGGGATAGGCCTGACTGTGAGTGAGAACAGGTGGGGACAGTTATCTTTTAGTTTACTGCACAGATCCTGGACATTCTCAGGCCTGGGGGGGGGGGGGGGGGGACGGGGGAGGGGCAGGCCTTACTATGTTTATCAGGATAGTCCTGACATAATTCTCTTGCCTCAGTTTCATGAGTGTTTATAGATTATAAACATGTCCTACCATACCCAGCTTCAGCCTCACATGTGAACCACTTTCCCCATTTGCCCAGTGTTTGAAAAGAGTACACCACTCTCCATCCCTCTCAGGAATATACACCTGTTTGTTGTAATGGGTATTAACTATTCAATATAATATATATAGTAACTATGTTATCCTAACACCTTTAATCCAGTTTTCAGCCTCTCCCTTTCTGCAGTATAATATAGTGTCTCCTAGTGTTGAGTTTTCCAGAAAACTCTTCACAACACTGGGCACTCAGTCATGCCCGCTGTTGTAAGCTGCCAACCTTCAGAGGTAGAAGTGCTTTATAGATGGCTCCACATCTCCAATCAGAATTTGTGTTTTTCCTTCTCATTCTCTTACTTATGAGTGGTTTCACATAAGGCAAAAAAGTATTTTAAATGGAACTCGAGATTCTCTGAAAAGCCTTCAGCCTGAATTAACAAACACTATATAGAAAGAACTATCCGAAACCATGCAACACAACATGCTCGTCACAGCATGTTAAACTCAATACAGTCTTTCAGTGTTTTTTAACAGTAAAGAGCTCAAAGGTGCTTTGATTCTAAAAGGTTACCTCTCACTGGCAAATACTGCTTTATTCATTATCGTGTACTTAAACTTTGCTTTACTTTACTTACGTAAATGTCTGCCTCGTGTTTTAATATCCCAGCATGATATTACAAGTCTATATACATATTCCATAGCTTATGCACATGAAAAAGGAAACACATACAAGCTGAAATTGTCTCTTATCAAGCTTTTTATAAATAGTATCCTCAGTTTTTGTACAAAGCCTAATATTCTAGCCAATTCCAGGGTAAGGCCAATGTCCCATATGACATATGGGAGTGATTAACACAGGGCTTGCAACCAAGTATGAAATGCCCTATCTTCTTTGTTCAGTAATGAAATATCATGAGTGGGAAAGGAGACTCTAGGTAAAACATCAGGACCAAAGTGCATCAGCATCTATAAATACTCTGTCCAATATGCAAGTACAGAGACGCAATAAACCATGAATAAATAAAACTGGATAGTAAAGCATATACTGACATTTATTTAAGCAAGAAAAAAGAAGAAAAAAAAAGGCCCCACAGGAACCTGGCAGTTTGAGAACAACATACTTCCAATAGTAGTTTCCAGGAGAGGTATATAATTCCAGACCTGAAAAGTTAAAACAACAACAAAATACAAGCAACAAAACCCCCAGCAAGCTTCCAGGTTTAACTATAGTGCTTTAGCCCTTATCAACCAGTTTGATGAATACCTTGGAAGGCTCTAGTTTTTCTTTTTTTTCTAGAGAAAGGGCGCGCATTTACTAAGTATATTCCTGAATACATACATACAGACAGACACATATACACTCTACTGGTTCTTCACAGACCTAAGTTATCTCTTCCTACAAGTGCAGAAACTTTGTCACGTTCCCAAGTTCTGTTTAAGAATAGAATCTAGAGTCAATCTGAGCCAGGTAACTGTGCCATAGGAAAATGAGTCTAACCTTAGCTTTCTGAATTAAAGATTTACAACAGTGAGGTACTATAGAAAATAGCTGACAGCAAGGACTCAGGGACTCAGGGGCCTGACTTTCTGGGTTTAAATCCTGGCTTCCTGCTTGCCAGTTCAGTATACCTTGGTCAAGTTATTTAACCTTTGTGCTTGTTATCTCAACTGCACAATGGGCACTAATACCTATCTGAGACAAATAAAGGAGCTATGTATCACTTATACATGGCCTTTCCCTTGCCTTCAAAATATCGAGAACCCATGTCTAGCTCAATACCTGTCAACTATTATGTATCTGATCTAAGCCCTTAGTCCTCCCACCACCAAAACCTATGTTTTTCAGAGTCTGGTTAAGTTATAGGTGAGAATGGTTTACCAAAAGCACCCCCCCCCCCAACACACACAGCCTAGGCTGGCCTTAACCTGGATATGTAGCTGAGTATAACCTTGAACTTCTGATCTACTTGCTAGAATTACAGAAATATGTCACCATGCCCAGTTTCTGTGGTACTAGAGGGTAACGCAGGGCTTCATGTGTACTAGGTAAGTAAGCACTGGACCTGAGCTATAGCCCCAGTTACAAAAAGCCTTCTAAACAGCACATCCTGGAATAACATTGGTACACCTGAAAACTAGGATGGTTTACAACCCCAACTATTTCAATAAAGCCTTTGCTTGAGCTCTGGACAAGCTCTTACCAAGTTGGGATGGATTTGGCAGTAGGAAAGTATTAGGTAGGAAATTATTTCAGTGACTCTACAAAATAAAACTAGGAAAATACTGCATGTATAAGGTTTCAAAAGCCAGGTATAAGGAAAGAATGGTACTGAAATTTCAGTGGCTGAATTCAGAAGCAGAATGAAAAGGAGTCAGAAAGGAGGCTATAGGCAAAGGACTGCTTCCTGAGTCTCCACACACCCGGTTCCAGACTTCACTTACAACTCTGACCTCTTTTCTCTTCTGACCCTTAAGCAATCCTGCTCCCTTTACAGGCCAGCTTCTGCTCCTTAAATATGTTTAAGAAAAAACAAAGGAGGAGAAAGTCACCGTTGACAGTGTTCCAAGGTAAGTGGGTTCTGGATTCTATTATTTGGGACCCTAGGGTAGGCAGAGGCTTACGCTGTATTAACCCAGTGGTTTTGTCTCCAAATACACAACCTAATGTATTTTGTTGTCTATTTATGAAATAGACACTTTGCAACTGATTAATTTAGCTGCTAGCAACCAACAGCTTCTCCATCCTTCTTACAAGCCTGGGTCCTGTCTGCATAAGTCTCGATGATAACTA